>JAUZNJ010043491.1:0-33182 GCA_034780135.1 Jordanella pulchra | reverse complement strand
CATTAATAAACTGTTTAACTTTTTCCAGTCTCCGTGTTGGTGTTCTGCATGTGGGTTAGCGCACTTAAACCTATCATGACACATTTGTTGTAAATTAAACAAAAAAGACACATCTACCAACAAATCAAACAAAACATTAACGAAGAATAACAAAGGGTAACCCAATGTTTTGAGATCTCACCAAAACCAAAGTACAATAACTATTAACAGAGCTTTCTCTGATTCAGGAATGCATTCCATGCTCTAAATCCTCCGTACATGATGAAAATGTATCTCTGATACAATCATGCTGGAGTTTGTCAGACAAAAATTAGACGAGTCTACTTCTGTTCCCCTGATCCTTATCCAGGGGTTTCAAACAGAAATCCTTGAGGGCCAGTATCCATCAACTTTTAGATGTGTTCTTTGCCTTGAATCAAATGGTTAAACTACCTCATTATTAGCAGTCAATTTCCTCTAATGAGCTCATTCTGTAGTTTGGTGTGGTGAAGCAGGAAAAAGTCTAAACGTTACATCGGTCCTGAAGGATTTGAGGGTGAAACCCCTGCTAAAGAGGATTCAAATCTTTGTAGGAAAATACTGTCATTAGTTCCACAAAATGTCACAATAATATTTAAAAGGAGGATAAAACTAAATCAGTTACTGATAAATCATTAATGATTCTCAAATAGTAGGTTACAAGTTCTTGAGTGAGAGTGAAATAGTTAGACCTGATTTACAATAAACACTTTCCTTTTTTTAATGACAGAAGTTTATATATAAACAGTGTTATAGTCTTTTTTTTTAGCTGAATGTCACTTCAGAAACCCTCTCTGCTCAGGTTCGTGTTCGGGTCATTGAAGCTCGACAGTTACCAGGAGTCAACATCAAACCTGTTGTGAAGGTCGCTGTAGGCGGACAGTCTAAGAGGACCCGCATCAGAAAGGGAAACAACCCGGTCTTTGATGAAGTAAGAAACCCTTCCTCCAGGGATCGTTTTGTTCTGCCAACATGTCCCCTGTTCGACTCCCTTAAACTGAAATATTTCTTGGTTTCCATCTGCAGACATTCTTCCTAAACTTTTATGAGACGCCTTCAGACTTGTTTGATGAACCCATCTTCATCACTGTAAGTTTAGATTTAGGGTAGGAAGCAAATGTGATAAGAAAAATAATTAAAGGGGGGTGATATTGATTAGATTTCTCCTTCTACAGGTGTGTGACTCTCGCTCACTTAGAACCGATGCTGTGATTGGTGAATTTAAGGTATAATGTTTTGTTTAAGTTTTTACCCAAGATTCTATAAATGGTAGCAAATCAAAGGCCTACACTAAACTCCAGTGTTGTTTCCACAGCTGGATGTTGGCACTGTGTACAACGAGCACAGTAAGTATTTTTCTTAATAGTCTATCTTGTTATTAGAAGATTATTTTACAGGTATAACCCACAAACTTGTCACCACCACCAGGACATTGTTTCTTGAGGAAATGGTTGCTGCTGTGTGATCCTGACGATCTATCAGCCGGGGTCAGAGGTTACCTGAAAGTCAGCGTCTTTGTCCTGGCATCTGGAGACGAACCACCGGTGAGACTGATTGACAGATGGCAGTAACACGGCTTTCAACCTGCAACTTTTTTACATTAAAACAATTTGTAGTTTTTATTTTCTGCAGTGTGATGGATTCTAAAAAGGAAAATAGTAACTACTCTCTTGCTGCTTTTTTATTTACTGCTTGTCAACCATTTCTTCCAGACTGATATGTTGTGTTCAAAGCAAATGACTCTGGAAAGGAGTGGTTCGAGCCTGATATCCAAGGGATTAACAGAGTCATCAAAAATAGTTGACTATGGATGTGAGGCAAAAGCTCTTACAGCGACCAATTATTCAAATTCCCTCTGTGTCAGTGGGAGTCTGCGATTGGTCCGCTCTGTTTTGAGGCTTAACAGACTGATTTAAACTATATATAAGTCAGTCTAGCTGGCCTGGCCATGTCTGCTCACTCTCATTCACTGTTTGACTAATTGTTCTATTCTTTGGAAACCTAATATACTGTCACTCTGCTACAGATGCAATTTTCTTGACAAATATGCCCTTTATTTAAACATGGAAAGCCTCACTGAGATAAAAGAAAAACAAAACTCCTTTTAAAATGGGACTCAGAAAGACTGCAGCAGCTTCTATGGCTGCTGCTATATTGCAGATGCTGCTCTGCTCTATTGTGGCAAAAAAGAGCTAACAAGAGAAAGGCGAAACTCTTTATTTACCAGTCTGTCTACGTTCCTGCCCTCACCTATGTTGATGAAATCTAGATTATGACCAAAAGAGCAGAGATCCCAGATACATAGGGTCTGAATGAGGTTTCTCTGCAGAGTTTCTTGGCACTCCTTTAGAGATACGGTGAGGGAGAGGCTCGGAGTAAAGTCGCTTCTTCTCCATATCGAGAGCAGTCAGCTGAGATGGCTTGGATTGCTCCCTAGAACATCTCCTAACACGTCGCTTTGGAGGTGTCCCACCTGGACAAGGCCTAGAGGAAGACCTAGGACACGATGAAAGGACTATGTTTCTTGGCTGGCATTCAAGCACCTTTGGCTTCCCCTAGCAGAGCTGAACAGCAGAGATGGAGGTCTAGGAGTCTGCTGAAACTGCTAACGACCCGATCCCAGAGAAAGCGGAAGGCGATTTGGGATATTGTTATCCAATAGTATGAATATTTTTATGTGTGAATCTTTAGTGCAAACCCGTCCTCTTTGTTATAAAAACTAAAAACGGAATTGGGGTATTCTAATTTTAAAAGAAGCAAACCCTACACAGTATGTGTTTAAACATAGCTTATTAGAAAGGTCTTTTTGGTTTTGTTGCAGCAGCCAAATTCAGTTTTGCATGAGTGAAGGCAAAAAATGTGTCTTTATATGGTAAAGGATGGTGACTAATATTCTAGATTGAACACTGGCAGGAGAAATAGCACTTATCTAAATAATTGTAAGCAAAATATTTCATCTGGTGAAATGCAGTAACTGTGACCAAATTTATTGTGGTTTCCTAATTGTTTCGAACTATTTGAAAAAGATCCTTCCTCTGCTGTAGTTGTCAAACTCCTTTGGATTTGACGTAATCTGTCGCTACCTTGTGTTCCCAGGCTGATAAACGAGAGTCTGTGGAGGAAAAAGAGGACATAGAAGGAAACCTGCTCAGACCAGCAGGCCTTTCTCTGAGAGGAGCCATTTTCACACTGAGGATTTTCAGAGCTGAAGATTTGCCACAAAGTGAGTCTTCATACAGTCTGTTTTCTTTGTCTCTTGTTAAAAACTTAAACTGAGGAAGTTCTAACATGTTTGTCTAGTGGACGATGCCTTTATGGATGGAATGAGGCAGATTCTCGGGTTTGATTCCAACAGAAAGAACTTGGTGGATCCAATGGTGGAGATTAACTTTGCTGGGAAGACGGTGATTTTTGACCACTTTTCTATCATCATCTGTGATCCAAACTTTTTGTTATAACAGACTAAGATCACTACCACTGATGGAGGGAGCTTTGTCTTTATCTTTCAGGTCTGTACAAAGATTCTAGAAAAAAATGCGAATCCTCAGTGGAACCAAAGCCTGGCAATGCCCATAAGAGTAAGACGCACAGAGACTATTAAACCAAGAAGTGGTTGGGCAAAATATGAGTGTTATATAGGTTGTTTATTTCTGATTCTTTTACAGTTTCCTTCCATGTGTGAAAAGATGAGGATCCGAATTTTGGACTGGTAAATCCACACGAAAATGGCACTCGCGGTGTCCTTGATGTCACTAAGTGTCAAAACGTGCAGTGTCTCAGTGCTATCAAACAAGTATTGATGCTGAAGAAATTTGCATGAATATTTTCCCACTTTAAGAAGAAAAACTGAAAAAAAGCAGAGCTGTATTTTATTGAATCAAAAGTCCTCTAATAAAGAAAACATTTTCATAGCTCTTTCTCTTAAAGATGGTAACTAGCAGCAAACAAACCTTAGCTCCTATAATAAATAATTGGATCCACTTCAGTCTCATCTAAACGGCGTTTGGATATAACGAGACATTTAAAAAACGTTTTTAAATCATGGTTTACATCAAAAGGTAAAAACATCATCTTCTTCATCTAATTATACCGTTTAGTTTAGAAAATCACACATTTGGTCTTTAACAGCTTCAGATTTTTCTTCCCTCTCATTTCAGGGACCGAGCTAGTCATAATGACGTCATTGGAACCACCCACCTCTGTATGTCCAAGATATCGGCTCCAGGAGGAGAAATTGATGGTTAGTTGCTTGACTAAAAGTAGATAGATAGTAAAGTTAGTCTGATCTGGATACGGCCTTCCTAGCAAAAGACACGCTGGATTTAACTACCCCAATATTCACGCAGAACCTGGACTATGACAAGTAGTTCAACCAAGTCTCTTTTCATCAAAGTCTCTTTAATCCTGGTCTAATTTCTGTATTTATCCACGCTGGAAAGATGTAAATCCCAGAAGATTGCTTGAATCTCTGGCTATTAAAGTTTTCAAGAAAAGATCTTCATTATTGGTGCTATTTTTTTTGTACTTATTATTGCTTTGCTGGACAAGAAAAGTTTTTTCTTGGCCAGTTTTTCACAAACTTTGAGTGAAGCGGTTTGTCAACATAACACAGCATGTTGACATGCATGAAGACTAACTTGGTGATTGTGTGCTAAATGAACACAGCTCTCTCATCTTTAATGTTCCTCTTTTTGTCCAACACAACTGCCTTGAGTTTTGCCTACTAGTTTTGGAGCTGCTTTGTTTTCAACGCATCTCTTGATGAAAACATGAAGAAATCAAATAGAACCAAGCAGAATAAAGAGCAGTTGCCTGTTTGCCTGAGTTTGGGTTTGAGTTGCGTTCAGAAGCCTGTTTCCACTCTTTCTTTTTTGAATCTCTTTGGTTCTTAACCATCCTTCCTCTTTACGCATTCAGATGACTTGACTCCTCGGACCCCCCATCCAGGCAGTACGTCTACCATCCTCTCTTCAACACTTTAAATTTACAAGACTCGCACAAATTTCACTTAGTTCATTTTAAGATCTCTATTTTAGCTCATCAGCCTTTTAATCTCAGATCTGTTTTTTTCTACGAGTAATTTCTGTATGATAAATTAGTGTCATAGCTGTTCACCTTGACCAATTTATAAACATTTTAATGTGTTCTGTTTGGTTGTAGTTGATGACAGTCTTGGTTTCCTGCCGACATTTGGCCCTTGTTTTGTCAATTTGTACGGGAGCCCCAGAGAGTTCACTGCCTTTAATGATCCACATGAAGCTCTAAACCTTGGAAAAGTAAGACTACTTCCATTATTCTTTCTGCAAATGGATGACATACATCTTTGGCTTTGGTCCTCTCACTTCTCTGGGTTAAAAAAACAAACAAAAAACGATGCATCTTTTTCATCAGGGGGAAGGAGTGGCATACAGAGGCAGAGTGTTACTTGAACTGACCACCAAACTAACCGACAAACCTGAGCACAGGACTGAAGACATAGCATCAGATGACCTGCTGGTAGTGGAGGTGAGAGACAAGCAGCCTGTAAAGGAATACTAAATGTAGAAAATAATATATATGAACCACACCATTTATCTCTGTCTTACAGAAATTTCTCAGAAAGAGAAAGTTTTCTCTCTTTGTGGCGTTTTACTCAGCCACACTGCTTCAGGATGTTGACGATGCCATCCAGTTTGAGGTCAGCATTGGTAACTATGGCAACAAGTTTGACTACACCTGCCTCCCTCTGGCCTCCACCACACAGTTCAGCAGGGCTGTGTTTGACGGTGAGCGAGGGGTCAAAGGTTAACCTGCTACTAATCTAAGATAGGGATCTCGTTCAGATCATGTAACCTGCTGTGAGATCAGCTGTTATATGGGTTTGTTTTTAAATCTACTCCTACAACTTGTATTTATGTGTTATTTTTTTATTTATTTACATTTGCGCTTACCAGCTTTTTTGAGGTATTTCTTTGAGATGGTATTGGTTAGTTGATCTGAAGATTGCCAAAATAGTAAAAGACAATATTATTTTTCACAAATGAGGCTTAAAGCAGCCCTGTGTTAATTTTGACTAAGGTGTTAGCTTATTCCCCCGCATGACATCATAAAGGGCATGATTTTCAAACAATTTGACTACACATTAGGTAAAAGATGGAGAAAGTCAATGACAGAGGTGAAAGTTTATTGTTTTCTTGTAAACCTTATACACAGGCTTCAGGACATCTATGACTTTTACAAAATGTTTATAAAGTGAATGTTTTAAACATCTTTTAAACGTCTCTGTTTCCCTATACATGTGAATTCAATGGATAAACTGCCTCCGTAGCAATACAGAGCTCTGCTAATGAGCTAATATTTAGTCAGGTAAGTTGCAGCAAAGTGTCACCGTCATCAAAACCTGAAGTCTGAGACCACAAATAAAATTCAAAAACAGATTGAGATCTAAAATAGAACCTAATGATGGTCCTCAACTAAGGGCTCATTAATATTTTGCTTATATTGACTCTAATAATCATATTTTATAGGATAGAACTAGAATGAAGCTAAAGGCAACACGTTTGGTTTTAAAAGAGGTTTGTGTGAATTTTTTTATTTAGCTCCAAAAACTGCATTTAGTTTAAGCAGGTGTATAATACTGTAATTACTAGCTAAAAATACAATGTTAAAAAAATTAAAAAAGCTGCCATAGCCAAGTTTTGCAATGTGAAACCAACCTGAATTTGAATACGTTTTTGCCTGTCTTTCAGGTTGCCACTACTACTACCTCCCCTGGGGAAACATTAAGCCGGTGGTGGTTCTGTCTTCAGAGTGGGAAGACATTCGACCGAGGATCGAGGCTCTCAACATGTTGCTTGAAATCATAGACAGACTGGTGCGTGTTGCTGGTCGTGTAAATTTGTAGTACTGCACAGATTTTATTGAACAGTCTGTTGTGGGATGTTTTTGCTTGTCCAGGAAACAAACCTGCAGCAGGTGCAGCTTGAGGTCAAGGCAGGAAGTGATATGGAGAACGTGGAGCTGCGTGTTGTAGAGCTGTTGGATCAGCTCATTGCAGACTGCAGGTGAACCATTATTTTTTTTAATTGTCAGTTCCTACATTTTAAAATAGTTTTATTCAATAAATGTGTTACACCCTCCAACATTACTTGCATTATTGTTAAAGAAATGTAAAAAGGAATGAAACCTTTTTATTTATTTAAATGTATATGTCAAACTTTCAAATGGCTGAACTTTAGGTGTATAGCTGTAACTTATAATCAAGCTTCATACATATTAAACTATGAGCAACAAAGAGTTCTTCAGATGTTACAGAACAGACCCCCTGCAACCCCTTATCAGTCAAACAGACTAAAACACTAAAAATAAATGACAAGATAAAGCCTAAAAATAGCCCAAAACAACTAAATATGTAAGAGTAATGTTAGTATAGAGTACTTGCTTCCCTTTATCAACCAGGAAAGTAAAATTCTTTTTAAAAAAAACAAAAACAAATAGAAAACCAGATGAAGTTTTTTTTAAAAATAAATGGAAATAATAAATGCTTTCATACACAATTACATATTAAATGTTTTTACAAAGCAAATACAAAAAGAAACCTGGCTAGACAATATTCTAGTTGGTTTATCCAGGACGAAATGCTTCAATGGGCTGACAGATAAGGGCCTTAGTTTTCCACGCAGAATCAGAATGCTGTGGTGTGCAAAGTTCCTATGTGAAAAATACATTTAAAACTAAAAATAAATTTTAGTAACATAAATATCAGGGGGTGAACCTCAATTTCATTTTTAGTTGCCTTTGAATATGTTATCAACACAAAAGATCTTTGCGTTGTAGGGTTTTTACCAACTGCTTAAATGAAGTAAGGTGAAATGGCCCTGAATTGTTAAATTTCGCTTTTAATTTCAGTTTATTTTTTTATTTCAGAATTTTTTTTTATAACAGCTCTGACAGTATTATAGTTATTATAATAGTTTAAATACAAATTTAGGTCACAGACTAAAGAGCTGCCTAATAAATCTATTCTGAATTTCTCCTGCACTATTTTTATAGTTAATAAGGTTTTTCTCCTCATAGCAAGGAGCTGCCCTCTCTGGACCAGTGGCAGTGTGCGACTCCTCTTGACCGCTCACTGAGGCACATTCGAAGCCTCCACCTGCAGCAGATCACAGCTGCAGCTTTGGCCCTAAAACACGGACAAGAAACCGAACTGTCCTCGGTGCTGGAGCAGGCTGAGGACTGGGCCAACAGACTGAGGACTATAGCTGAGGAGGTAAGAGCCGACTTTTAAGCCAACAAGTGATTAGGGAGTCATTTAACTAATAAAGCTGTACTTAACTCTGCTGTGAATTTTGTCTCCCAGCCTCAGAATAGTCTCCCAGACATTGTTATCTGGATGCTGCAGGGCGACCGCAGGGTGGCTTATCACCGCATCCAGGCTCACACTGTCCTCTTCTCCCAGCAATACTGCGGGAAACACTGTGGACAGCTGCAGAGCATATTTCTCAAGGTGTTTACATCACTCCCCCACAGGGACACACACCTGTTGGTCGATGTTAATGTTCTACTCTGTCAATAATGTCCAAACTGTTCAGGGGAAACCAAAAAATGAACATTGAATATTTAGCTAAATATAATCAGAAAATCACTGAAGATTTCTTTTCATTTTTTTAATGACCAATTTGACTTTTAAAGAAAATGAATATAATTCATATTTATTTGTTGTTCTTAATTGTTCTCAATTGTTTTAGTAAAGTGCTTAAATCTGACCACAAAACATGTAAGAGGTATAAACATTTGGCAACATTTGTTCTATGCTGGTGATCAGGACTCTCATAAATCATTCAATAGGCCTCACCCTGGTTCTATGTGACGTACCTGATGTGTTTTTCACTGTTCAGTACCCGCAGGGCAGTGGCGGTGAAGCCAAACTTCCCGGTCAGCTGAGGGTGAAGGTCTGGTTCGGATTGGCTGCTGACGCCAAACACTTCAACCAGTATGCTGAAGGAAAACTGTCTGTTTTTGCAGAGACGGTAAGAGAAATGTAAACATTTAAGGCTTTAGTGAGAAACTGAAGTATAATTTCAATATGGATGTTTGAGAAAATAAATTTAAAATCTTGATCCATTCCTTGTTTATATCATATTTTGCCTCTGTTCATTCAGACCTTCTTTTCTTTAATGTTTTAAAAGTCATCTTTATCAAAAGTTTAGACTTTTTTTGCGTAATCATAACATAAAATGCTAAAAGAACAAGAAAGCTCTTTGGTTCACCAGCTGCATTTGAAACCTGTCTTGGATTCTTTGCAGTATGAGAACCAGACCCGGCTGGCTCTGGTAGGAAGCTGGGGAACAACGGGTTTGACCTACCCAAAGTTCAGTGACGTCACCGGGAGAGTGAAGCTGCCCAAAGAGAGCTTTAAGCCGTCGCCTGGATGGACCTGGGCTGGAGACTGGTTCATCAGCCCCGAGAGGACGTGAGTCTTTGTTATTCACTCATCCTCAGTTTCAGACCCTTCTTTCATTGAGCATAACACAAGATTACTAGGACACCTCTTGTTTTAGAGGGATGGAAACTTTTTGGTTTAAAATGATAATGTATTCTTATAAAGTGGGCAAAAGTAAAATATTAATCTAATAGAGTAGCTTTTATTCCCTTACACTGCAGGACATTATGAAAATTTTACACTCAATTCTATTACAACATTTCACAAGCTTTTCATTCTACTGAATGCCTGAAAAACTGAACATCTGTCTGTTCAGAAAACAAAAATACCTGAAAAACTGACTGTATGAACAGAAACATCCTGGAAGATTGAACTAATGAGCTAGTATCCAGCAGCTGTGAACACCAAAACACACTAAATCTGTTTTGGCATAAGATACAATAAACAGGTCCTTGACAGGTTTTATTCAAGCTGATTCTTAATCCTTGTGAAGTTAAATAAATAAACCAAACGTCACATTATCCAAAGTATCCCCTTATTATGATGTTTGTGCTGCTATGCTTTACAGTATACCGTGGTTCATATTCAGTTCATATTTAGGCTCATCTAAAAAAAAAAAAAAAGCTATTTGCAGTGCCTGAACCCTAACAGGACAATATTGCTTTCACCAGTCCATAAAACGGTGCATCTTTGTTCATCAGGACTGTCAGCATTGCTTGGCAAACTGTAACATCTCTTACCCATTTCTTTCAGTTATTTTGTTAAATATATGGATACGGCTTCAATAACATGTCCTTAGATAATCCAGCCATCTAATTGTTCTTACAGTTATCCGCACGCCTGTTTTGATCTGCCTTTGTTATTG
This sequence comes from Jordanella pulchra, assembly GCA_034780135.1. Taxonomy (NCBI): domain Eukaryota; kingdom Metazoa; phylum Chordata; class Actinopteri; order Cyprinodontiformes; family Cyprinodontidae; genus Jordanella; species Jordanella pulchra. The sequence continues at coordinate 22,875 of JAUZNJ010043491.1, read as the reverse complement.
ATGTTATAATGTGATTGATTCAACATTTTTCCACCTCTGTCTTGTTTTGCTTCCCATTTTAAAGCTACCTTTAGCCATTTGTTCTTAAAATATTTTACATTTTGACACCTGTTTTCTTACCAGCAGAACTCCTCACTTTAATTAAGTTACACCACATTTAGGCCTAATCCTAACTATTACCATCCCATCCCTAACCTTACATTTAGTTCATACCATACCACTAAACCCAAATCTATAAAAAGAAATAGGGTGCAGTGGCAGCAACACATCGCACCTCTCTACAAATGACGTCAATCAAGGAGCAAGACCCAAAGTTGCACTCTGTGGTCGGCTTTTCTAGTTTGAACAAAGAGGCCTCACAAAAAAATAACCAAGTCACTTTTATACTCTGAAATGAGGCCCAAGAATAATGTTTTAACAGGAAAAAGTCTGATTTATATATATGCTGTCTGATGGAGGGTACATTAAGATCAAACACATGTAGAATAAAACATTTACAGTCTTTTTGGGCTACATTTCTATCCTACCAGAGAGACTTAGCATAGAGAGTACTGATAGTAATTAAAACTAAATAAAGTTTTAAGAAGATGTTGCAGTAATTTCTTTGCTTTCACCTTTGGTTTCCCCCAGACTGCTGTTTGATGTGGATGCAGGTCACATGACCTTCACTGAGGAGGTGTTTGAAAACCAGATGAGGTTACCGGGCGGGCAGTGGATAGGCATGCCGGAGGGCTACACCGACGTGGTGTGTACCCGGATATGTATTAAATAGCTTTATTTGCTGTTTGTAAAAAAACAAAACAACAGTCTGTCTTTCTGTGACAGAACGGGGAGAAAACGGTGCCAAAGGATGAGGTGGAGTGTCCTCCTGGGTGGGTTTGGGAGGAGGTGGAGTGGAGTGAAGATCTCAACAGAGCTGTGGATGATCAAGGTGCTTAAAAAGGAAAAGATCTCTCATATCCACAAACAAAGAACAGCTTATATATTTTGTGTGTGTGTTACCTTTAGGTTGGGAGTACGGCATCACCATTCCTCCAGACCGCCGTCCTAAATCATGGGTTCCTGCAGAGAAGATGTACCACACCAACAGAAGGAGGCGATGGATTCGGATGAGACGGCGAGACCAGCAGAAGATGGAGGCCCTCAGGAAGGTAGCAAGGTTTTTAAATTACAGTGAGAAACTTCCAGTGCACAATAAGCTGCAGTCTTTATAAACTAAAACTAATTCTCGACAAACGTATTAAGAGACTTTACCAAAAACGGTCGATACAGTTCAGTTATAAAGACAGATTCAAAGTCAACAAGGTCTAACATTCATGTGAAAGTTAGATGAAACCTTAAAAGAATCATATAATATATGCTCTGTATGTAGCATTTAGCATGTTGAACTATCGTTCAAGTTCATTATGTGTAAATTCAAAAAACAAATAAAAACAATGAAGTTTTAATCAGTTAGAATTAAGTAAACTTAATATAATAATGAACAATAAAACAAACTGTAATAATCATTAGCCCTAAATATCTCACCTTTGGTCTAGTTTGTCTCTGAATGGCGGAAGTACCGTCTTCTCAGCACTAGATGGCGTTCTGATAGCACAAATTAGAAACTTGGAACATGAGAAGTTTCACCTTTGGCAATTTTTTCATTTTATACTATTTTTAATAGTTGAAAATAGTAGAATAAATTAATGTTTATGTCTTGACAGTTCATTTTTATTTCCCACAGCAGCGTCCAGATGATATGGACAGGGAGGGCTGGGAATATGCATCCCTGTTCGGCTGGAACTTCCACCTGAAGCCCAGGAAGACGGACAGCTTCAGGAGGCGCAGGTGGAGGTGCCGCATGGAGCCGCTTGAGAAGACTGGGCCGGCTGCCATCTTTGCTCTGGAATGTTCCCTGGTGAGGGACTGAGGACAGGAAAACATGTTTATGGATAGGTTTCTACACAAGGCAAAGGGATTAAATAAAAAGTATTTCAGCTCTACAGTTAAATCACAGTCTGCCTTTTGAAGATTAAGCTTTCTAATGTCTTAAATTCCTCTTCTGTTTTATAGCAAAGATGTTAGAGTTTTGTGCAGGACAGCCAGGGTCTTCCATATCAAAGTGTATTTGTTAATGGACTTGACTTTTGGAGTTGGATTGGATGGTGATTGTATTAAATCTCTTTTACAGTTGGAAAAACACGAGGGCCTGTATATTTTTTTGCAGTCTTACATTCCTATAACTATAAGCTCTCGTTCAGTGAAAATGGAAACACTATGGTAGAATTATTAGTAGTTTTGCATTAAAATGTGTTTCCCTTTTCCCTCCACAGAGCAGCATAGAGGACAAGCACGATGACAAGTCAGTTACCACCACCTTTGGAGTCAATAGACCAACCATATCCTGTTTCTTTGACCGTAGGACACTTATTTATTTTTTTTTTTACTTTTCTGGATCTCTCTACCAGTTTGAATGGACTTTTTTTCATGTAAAACTGCTTGTTCTTTCAGGCGGCAGCCGCTACCACCTGCGCTGCTACATGTATCAAGCCAGAGACCTGCTGGCGATGGACAAAGACAGCTTTTCAGGTACAGTTCAATGACCTCAGTAAATCTTAATTGAGAAAACCAACTAGAACTGTTATTTTAGCGCCCTCTGGCGGCAAATTGGTGAAGCCAAGCTGAGGTTTTAATCATTGAATAAACGATAAAATTCTGATGCATATTAGCACAATACTGAACTGCAGTATTGTTTTTTTTATAACTCGCTGAAGTAAGAACATTTAAAATGACGTGTATTATTGATTTTCTTACATGTTTTGGCTGTAAATAAAAATAAAAAGAAACATCCTTTATATTAATGTTTAAAACTGTTCACACATGTTTTCATTAGGTGTGTTTTAAAGGAAAAAAAAACACATAAGTTAATACTGCACAGCTGTAGTTGTTTTAATTCCTTGCTTCTTTTTTCTATTTTCTTTTGCTAATGTATTCACCACTGTTGGTACAATGGTCTTTTTCAGAAATTCAGTGAGTTTTATACCAGATGTTACAGGATGCAGACAGGTCCTCTTTTGTTTCATTACTCCACAGAATGTTTTCCTAAAATCCTCTAATATTTTTAGTATAAATGTGAATCAGATTTTTTCCTTGGGTCTTTTCTTTTGGGAACTCTCCCATGGATGTTCCCTTTGCCTAGTTTCTCATTATTGAATCACAGCTACTGGTCCCAGCAGAGTCCAATAAGGCCTGCAGTGTTTTAGATGTTGTCCTGCGTTTCCTTTTGATCTCTTGGATGAGTCATTAATGCTCTCTTGAAGAAACTATTAGGCCAGCCTCACTTTTTAAAAACGATCACCATAATTCCAGGTTTTTCTCCATTTGTGGCAAATGGCTCTCTTTAAAAAGGACTAAAACCCTTTTTAAATGTCATTTTTTTATTTACTCAGGGTTTTTTTTTAACCTACTTTATTTTAGCAGACAGGTTATAAAAGTGGTTTTATTTATTTATTTTTTTTTATCCTAAACTGTATATCCCTTGAAAAAAACTTGGGATCACTGAAAGGGATGTCTAGGGACGTTTATTTATAATAAAAATGCCTATGGTTTTAGAAATGCAGACTGGCAAATAATGATAGTACTAGAATAGCAGTAAGCTAATTGCATCTAAAATAAGCTAGCTTAGAGTTAGTTTATAAAAACAGAAAAACCAAAGCCTTTTTAACAAAGATTTAATGACTTGACAGGAAGCCAAAACTGCCATTTTGGTTTATTTTTATTGGAAAAAGTGGCAGCTTTAACTGCAGCATAACTCTCTCTCTGGTTTCAAACGATTAACAAACTGGCAATTATGAGTTAAGGAATAAGATGCGAGTTATTACTCACAAAAGAAAACCCAAGTGATTCTTGCTGACCTTTTAATAATTAAGAATAAGAAATCTGACAGCATGAAAGTCATTAAAAGAACACCGGTTGTAAATGAGACGTGAGAGCCAGAAAGAGTTTAATCTGGGGGAACGAGCTTTAAAAATGTTGATTTAATTATACAACAGCTCTGATTGTAATTAGAAGGGGGGAGAACTTTAGAGAGAAATATTTTTCTGTGATTGAAAGAGGTCATGGAAACTACAGCTACTGTGTGTGTTAATCAGAAACCCAGCACAGACTCGCATGTAAAAACGGTGCTTTTATAAACAAAAGCATGACTGGGCGGCAGAGGGAGAGATGATGAATGGAAGGCTGCTTTAAAACAGGGTCAGAGACAGGGGACATCAAACAGGTTTCTGCTAACAAACTAATGATAAATCACTATCTTTACTCAAACTCGTTAGCTCTTTCACACACACGAGCGTAATGGGCAAATAGAACTGATGGATGGGCTTTTCTTGTGTTTTCATCTGGTGTTACATGGTATTTTGGTTGAGGATGATTAAAGACTCAGTCTGCTATCAAACACTATGGGTTTTATGGTTTTCCTTTTTATTTGTCGTCCCTTTTTCATGTGGTCGCCTTTCATCCTTTGTTGTCTTGTATGTTTTCTTCATTTCCATCTATCATTTTTTTGGGATCTTCTGACTTCAATCTGTCATTTTGGTCTTTCTAGATCTTCTTGATCTTTGTTTTTTTCCCTATTGTCTTTGAGGAAAGAATGTCAATGGAGCAAATATCCTTCTTAGTCCTGCTATAAAACTGTTGAGGCGAAACTGAATATCCAAAGCTCACAATTTAAAAACAAATGTCTTTGAAAAGATGTTGCTCAAAGTGTGATCACGTTACTATATTTATATGATGAACAAAACTAGGAAGAAACATCCTTTATATGTTTTACATATATATTGATAGGAGGGATTTAAATATATCCTTACATACCTTGACTGTAACTCTTGTTTCAGTATTTAGTATTTATTTTTATGTTTTTAAGATCACATTTCTTTTTAATCATGTTTAGCCTTCTCTATAAAAAAATCTTCAATTTATTCCTTCATATTTTTCCACCATCTGCATTACCGCCGTTGTTCCATCTACGTTGTGTTTGAGTACTGTTGTTGCTCCACTGTACTACCAGCTACTGCTGCTTTAAACACACAAAAAAACTCCCCAAAAATGTAGATAACCCCTTTGGGCTATTTGCATTTCTGTTTATATGAACTAATGGGCTGTAGGGAATGGAGGCTAATTGAACAGGTCACCATGGGTGGTGTGTTTGTACTCTGTGTGTGTGTGTGTGTATACATGCATGTGTGTCAGCAACAGGGTTAATTGAGGACTGGTGGGAAAATGCATCTTAGCTTCTGTTTACTCTGATGCTAACGGCTCCACAGAGACTCGTTACTCAGCCTAAAACAACAAACGACCCGTGTCCATTTAACTGTACGTGCATGTTCACTGGAAGTAATGTCTCTGTGTGTGTGTGTGTGTGTGTGTTTTAATGCTGAGGGTATGATTGTGAACTGGAATAACAAACTACTCAGAGCGGCGTTCCCAGCACTCTGTCCCCAGCTTGACATTCCCAAGATGCCGTTGTCACCGCACCGAGTGCCAGGATAGTTTGGACACATGCTTATAAAACTTGTTGGTCTGCTAATGAGAAACTCTCCTTGAATGCATTTACAATGCACTAAGACCTACAACCTAATTGCATCAAATTGGGAATAAAAGTGGGCTTAATGTGAACTGAGGATGTAATTATGCAGAAGTTTACCACGTTCTGTCACATTAAAACCAAAGACTTATGATAGATCGACAGAACATTTGGTAGTTTTAAGGAAAAAATATCCTGTTTTTTTAGAGTATTTTCACAAATATAAATCTTAAAAGAATGGGATTCAGTTATACTCAGTAGCTATTGATCAAGAGACTTTACACTTCCCCTATTGTCATTGTACGAAGCCACATAGGGAAATTAACAACGAACTGTCATTGCTTGGCTACCAGGTACAGCGAGATCTGTATGTAGGTTAGGTCAAACTAAATACTATGAATGATTTAAAAAAAACAATAGGAATATAACTATAAATATGAAAGAGCTGAGAAAAAAAGTGATTTTTATTGCAAAAAGTACCATGGAGTTGGATCTGAAACAAAAAAAACATCAATACAAATAACAACAAAGAGAAGTGTGACAGCAGCATGGATTAAGATGTAGAAATAAAATGAAAAATACAATCTGGTATTTCACTGCACATAATGTTGCAGTATATAAAGAAAATGCACCATCTTATTTCGCGTGTTTCAACCCCTAGAGGGCAAAGACACAAAACAAACATAATGCTGGGTGTGGGGATACTTTATACAATCATTGCAAAGCAGTATCAGTTTTGGTTGTTGTCCTGCTGGATGGTGAACTTCTGCAGCTTTTCATCCAGGATTTGTCCTTGACCTCCTTCCCATCAACTTTAACCACAGAAATCCATCTCCACAGCATCATGCATCCACTGCCTTGTTTTAGAGCTCAGGCTTTGTTTAGTGGGATGTGCAGTGTTAATATTCATCCACACACAGCAAACTTGGATGCAGGCCTTAAAGTACATTTTGCTCCTTTCTGACTAAACTGCATCCTCTATGTTCTGCTATTGTGCTAAGCTTTTAAAAATACCCGTTTTGTTTGTCTTTTAACAATTTTCCCTAAAAGCCTAATTTTTAGAGTGCACAGCGAGCAGCTTTAGTGAGCAGAAAGCTGAGGTGGAGATCTCAAACCCCTTTAACCATTTTAACACCAGGTGTGTCATATTTGATGCATGAGTTTAAACACCTCTACGTCATCAGTGGGATTTTTGTTTTTGAAAGACCAGGCTTGTAGTGAACAGAAAATATATTGTAAAATTGAATGAAAATGCAAATTATACTAATAACTTATTTAATTTGACTTATTGAAAATTGTTTTTCTTTTATTGTTGGTCAGAATGTTCAGTCACAACTAATAATACTTCAGTTAAAAAAAGAATTTTCTGAAACTGATTTATTGCTTTAGGGTTCATTTGGTCAATTTTCTTCCTGACCTTTCAGCTGTGGTTGTTGGTCTTTATGATGACAAATAATCATTAATGTTCCCTTTGAAGCCCCTGTTATACTAATGTTAGTTGTTTGTACTGACTTTCTTTGGCTGGTGAGGTTCTATTGTTTAAGAGTACAGATAGATTACATACTTTAACATTTGGATTGTAATAAAACATTAAAATCATGTATATTTTTTTCAGCACTTGAAAAAACTACTATTGGATTTGTCACATAAAACAAAATTAAATCTGATTTTACAGCATATGAAAACAGAGGTATGAATACTTTTGTAAAACAGTGCAGTTTGAGTTCTAAAAGAGCTTCAATTTTCCAGAGTTATGTTCATTTAATGGATGAAGTTATTATTGCTCTCCCTCCAGACCCCTACGCCATTGTGTCGTTCCTCCATCAGTCTCAGCGGACTGTGACCGTCCGTAACACCCTCAATCCCACCTGGGATCAGACGCTTATCTTCTACGAGGTGGAGATTTTTGGAGATCCAGACGCCACCACAGCAAATCCTCCTGAAATTGTGGTGGAGCTTTATGATGAGGACTCATATGTGAGCCTTTAATCTTTTACCTCCATATCTCTTTTCATTTTTATGTTAGTTTCTTCTTACACAACAGAAATTTAAATTCTAGAGTCAACGTTTTCTATGGCTTTGTTGTTTTATAATTGTCCAGGGAGCAGATGAGTTCATGGGTCGCTGTGTGTGCCAGCCCTCCCTGACTCCCTCACCACGACTTGCATGGTTTCCGATTCGCAGAGGAAGCTCGAGCGCCGGCGAGCTACTGGCTGCTTTCGAGCTCATACGTAGAGAAAAGGTCAAAGGTTTCCCCATAAACATCACCACTTTTTTTTTAACCATGTGCTCCTCTTTCTACAGCCTCCCATAAATTCCCATGTATTATGAGACATTAATATATATTAATATAGTGGTAGGTTTTATGACAAAATGTGCATATTTGATTTAAATACAAATATGTGAGCATTTATTGAGTGATTTAAAACATCTTGCATGTTGGAAGGAGAATGGAAAACTGTTCGTCTCTTGTTCAGTGTTGTTTTATAAATGTTAAGACTTTTTTTTTCTTTACAAAATGTTATGCAGCATTTAATGCAACATATAGACAACCATTCCCTATACATTGCCTTAAACAACAAGGCAATGAAATCAAATGAAATGAAAACAAGGTTTTCTCAGCACCCCTGGTAGGGATGTTGGAAAAGTTTTAAAATGAGTTTTCATTCTAATAATGTAATCTCACACTGAACATTTTAGGAATATACAAATGTTCATTTGAGTACATTTATTAAGTATACAAAAAAGAAACTTAAATAAAGACTAATAACAATTCCCAAAGATCTTATTTTTTGATAACTTCAGTCTCATCTAAGCTTTTTTGCCTCTTTTTTTTCCTCACACCCTTTGGAAAATCAGAGGAGTACGCTATTCAAGGGAGGCAGATCTTCCAAAATACATACAATCAAAAAGATTAAAGTCCTAAACAAGAATTATGAAAGTGAAAGATATAAAATTAAGGAAACCATAAAGGCAAAGCATGATGGGAACCCATTTTTTATATAATCAATTAAAGTAAGGAAAAGGGTGAGGTAGGTAAAATAAATGCAGTGAAGCGTATGAGATCAAACTTGTAGGATGAGGTTATTCAAAGGCTTATCACTAAATAAAAAAAAATCTAATAAATTTAGCAGGGACTTAATAATTATTCTTTTCACACATTTAGCATCTGTTAACTTATCAGTAGGTACAGAAAAAATATACATTAGAATAACTTTTAAACATTTTGATATTGGGGCTTGAGTTCCTTTTCGGCCCATACGTTTAATGCAGAATCATTTGAATTGAACAAGGGATTCTGTCTATTCAGTGAATGTTTAGAATAGGATGTCCTACAGATTAACACAGCAAAACACTGAAGTTAATTTTGGCCTCAAACTCACAAGCTTATAGATCAGTTATAGTTATAAATCAAAAGCATACAGAAACCCTGAGTATCATGATGCACTGAATCCAAACCTTTACCAGTCGTACTCTTTCTAACTAATCCCCTTATATTGTGTCTACAGCCAGCAGTTCACCATCTCCCAGGACTAGAGGTCAGTTTATGTCCTTAAATTATTATTATTAGTAGTATTATTGTGAGGTATTAACTTTATTTTTACATTGACTGTTTCCTTTTTACGGAAGCGCATTGTATTCACTGGATTAAAAGAAAAATAGACACCACAAAAAATTGTGCCACATTGGCCACTGTGTCACTCAGAACTACTAACTGTGCATCCACAAAGATGTAATTTCATGTCTATAAGTACATTAAAAACTTGGTTTATTTACTACTGTGGCTTTGTTAGTTCTGCTATGTGACACCGTTACCACGGCAACAGAAACGCTGCAATTGCTGAGATGCATGATTGAGTTGCTGTCATTGTTAAGCTAGCATACCGGTAACATAGCTACCAAGGAGACTGGCGAGAGCTGACGAAGCAACAATCACATCTCATAATTACGAGCTCCTGATCCTGTAATTATGAGAAAAGATCTCGTAATTACGAGAAAAAAATCTCTATTTTTTTAATCCAGTAAATGCAATGTGCTTCCGTGCCTTTTACATCTTTGTGCGTTAAAACAACTTTTTTTTCTTAAACTCAGGGTGATGTCATCAGCTCAACCCATGTGCTGGATGAGGTAAAACCACACTGAATAAATATAGATGACACAATTGGATCAGAGTTGATTAAAATAAGGGATGATAATAAGCTTGAAAAAAGACTAAAATAGAAAAAGACTCTGTATTCAACATTACAGCCCTGAGCCAGAAACTGTAGCTTAAAAAGAAACCCCTTAATCCCCCCCCTTCTTAAATCAATCAACTCAGCCTGAACATTGTGATTTAATAAGAGCCAGTTATCGTGTTTTATGTGTGTATTTAGTTTGTTTCTTTCTATTTTTCTTTTTTCTTAACTTTGGATCCAACAGTTGATGCTTCCAGGATTCCTCTCTGAAAACCTGCAGCAATGGGTACATTTTAAAAACATACGCATGATCCATTAAACCAACCTACAGTCATCGTGTTTCATGTCTTTAATTCCTCTGATAACTCAGCTGGACAATTAGTCATGCAAAGCTCGTTCTTAGCCGTCTGTTGACCTTCTGTTTCTCTTACTAATCTCCTTTGCTGTTACACGTTGACATTTTTGCAAATAATTTTTTTCTGGAAAATGTTAATCTGGTCCATCTTGTAATTTAACCAAATAATACATCTTATAAACAGTCTCTCTTTATCCTTCTGCAGAGCCAGAAAATATTTTTTTCTTTACATTTTTAAAGCTTTTTTTTAAAGCTTTTTTAAGCTAAAAGTAAATACATTTTTCTAACTAAGAGATTTACTGTTTGTGTTTGTAACCTACAAATAAGCTTAATTAAACCTTGTTATCTGAAAATAGTGACATAAAAACTGTAGCATCATTGCATCATTTCAAAAAGCATGACTCACTGCGTCACGTACTTCAAACTCGTACTTAATAGTTTGATTTATTTTGTCTCTAAACTGTTTTTTTCTCTTCCATTTGGCAGCCTGAGGAGACGGACCTTCCCTATCCACCTCCTCAGAGAGAGCCCAATATCTTCATGATTCCTCAGGGCATCAAACCTGTTCTGCAAAGAACTGCCATTGAGGTAACAAACAAACTTTACTGCCAGTTGCATGTTGTTGTTTTTTTGTTTCACACACAAAAGTAGAAATTTTACTCTTTGAGAGGAAGATATGTACAGTTTTTGTTTAAATATTTAAGTGAAGTCTGGTGAGGTTAAGTGAAAATAAACACTTTAAAGATTATACATTTAGCTTTTATAGGGGTTTTAAAGTGAGATCATGGGGATTAACATTTAGCAATCAATATCCTAAATACAATCAACAGCAGTCAGTGAATCAAGTTTATAAAAAAAAACAATGAAAAATATTATCAATAGGTCACTATTGAATTTAAAGCTCATAAAAGCTAAAGTAAAAGTGCCTCAGAGTCAAGCTAAACAGCCACTCAGAAATAAGCTAAAAGCTGTTTAAGCTGATTTTAGCTTGTATTTATGCAAATACTATAAAAGCACATTACAGATCACTTTTTGCCTACACATGCAAGATGATTTATGAAGATAGCAAGCCCTGTGTGTACTTTCAGAGCATGTAGCTTGTATCCTTTTCAAAGGGAGCCAAGTATGTGAAAACAAAATGGTTGTCAAATGTTTCCTGATAAAAGGTTTTGAGTTTGAGTTATTGGAAACATTTTTATTCTATTCTCCTTCACTCTTCAAGGTAAGTACTCATTTCTTTTTTTCCACAAAAAGCTATAAAAAAGATTAAAAAAAGGATTTAATGCTCCCTCTCATCTCCAATTAAATAATTGTGTTGGAATTTGCAGATAATTGGACGAACTGCCTGTTAAAAAAAAAAAACAAAAAAACAAAACAAAACAAAAAAATCTCCCCCTTTTTCCCCTGTTAGATCTTAGCCTGGGGTGTTCGAAACCTCAAGAGTTTCCAGCTGTCCAGTGTTACGTCTCCAAGCCTGCAGGTGGAGTGTGGAGGCACCATGCTGCAGAGCTGCGTCATCCGCAGTGTGAAGAAGAAGCCAAACTTTGACATCAATACGCTCATCCTTGATGTGGTGAGAGCACGGGGACAGACCTAACCATACACAAACACAGAGCGTAATCAGAGCACAGACCCACAGCTTTCATGGTTAATGAGACCTCTGCTGTGATGTGGTTTGCTTCAGTCATTTATCTTCATCAGCAAAGCCACAATAATGGCACCAGAGGGAAGGACTCAAAGCTTCCCTCCCTTTTTCCATGGAAAGTTCAAATGTTTTAGTAGAAAAGTAAAAGCTAGAGTCTGAGATGTTTCCAGCTCTGCTGCGGAGCTATTTTAACTTCATAAAGTTTCTGCAGATGTAGAATCGAGGACTATACAGTGGCTACTAACATGTACGGTAGATTAATATTCAACATAACTATAGGGTGGAAAATTTTGACATGCAGACCGTGGAAATTCAAATACCTGCCAGATGGCTTGAAACTGAATGCAGCTGAAAAATAAACGCATCATTCTTGGGATAGAGCAGACATAGGTCACGTATTAAGGTTTAAATTAGGAAAAAAAAAAAAACCCTGAAATTTCATGGGTTTACAACAGGTGGTCAAAGTTTTATCTTCTTTGGTTTTAACAGTGACTGAAAGATCTGGTAGAGCATTTGCTTTTCAGAATTAGATACAATGAGAGACCTGAGCTAAAAAATAAAGAAAAACAACTGTTCTGTAAAAAAATACAGGATCTACACTTGTTTTGTTCGTTAAAGTTACTGCAGAATCAACAGCATTTAAAGCAGAAAGAAAATAAATAAAATCCTGTTAATAAAACCATCAAAAGACATAAAATGCTTCACTTAATTCAAAATTTTCCAGTATAAGTGAACTGAGGCTGTGCATATATATTTTTTTCAGTTCCCAGAAACAAGGTTGATATAAAAAATTTCCTCCAATGGAGTAAAACAAAAAGTTGCAACAACAGTAACTTCAAATACCCAAATGTATCCTTTTATAAAGGTGGGAAAAAAAATGACACATCTGTTAAGGCAATGCAAGATTATTTATACACCACAATCCAGTACAAAGACAATTCAAACTGCTCTACATGAATTGAACAATAAAATAGAAAAAAAGATAAAAACAGAATAAAAGCAAGTAAAGATAAAAACCAAGTAGTAAAGCAAATAAAACAGCTGAACCACAAACCTAAACTAATAATACTTTAGTTAACAGTTTATTTAACAGTCAAAGGCAGCTCTAAACAACTAGGGTTTTAGATTTGATTTAAAAGAAGGTTACAACATCTTTTTTTTATCCTGACCAAGTCAAGCTGGAGAATAACTGTGAATCTGGTTTAAAAAAAAATAACACATTACATGTTCTACAGAAACTGTAAATGGTATATTGGACCCATATGTTATTTCTAGAGTGTTTAATATTTGGAAACAAACAGTCTAATCCATATTTTAGAGAAACATGATTTCAAGATTCAGGATTGAAGTTCACTCAAGCCCCGAATCATTGATTTCTGTCAAGCAATGAAACCCACCAAGGATTGCTGGTTTTGAAAAAGCAGAAAGTGTTATGATGAGCTCAGGAGTTAGTATCAGTATCTTGTAATGTGTATGTTGCTGGTTCTAGCCTCCATATTGTCTGCCTCAGTCCTCACCACCATCACTGTAGATAAGTGTGCATGAATGACTGAATTCACTGTTAAGTCCTTTGGAGTCCTTGGAAGTGTTGTAGGAAGTGTTGTAATTGAAATAAGAGAAAAATGTCAAAAATGTCTTTTCCATCAGATAAACTTCAGCTTCAGCTAAATGGGTTTAATGTTGTTTCAGCTTGTGAATTAACTATAGAGCTCCAGTGTGGATTCAGGTGTCTCACTTTCGAATATTATTCTATTGAAACTGACAAATATTCCAACATTTCTTGAAAATATTATTATCACAAAATCTATGGCTGACAAAAGTCATTGTGCATCATTAAGCTACATGTTCTTAAGTGTTTTCTTATGCTTTTTTTTCCACCTGTGGAAGGAGAACCAAACTAAAAGTCTTGGCAGCGATGATGGAATAATAAGAAACGGGCTGAAAAGTAACAAGTGTGCTTCAATGCTTTTGCACAGGGACCCTTAAAAAATCCACAAAACAGTGATCCAGATTTAATCCTTACTTTCTCCTGCATGAAATGTCCTACTCATAGATTTTCTTCCAAAATGTTCTTGAGAGCTTAACAATATTAAAGTCTAAAGTTGATCCCCTCTGTGTTTTATTATGACAGCTTAAACTAGGGTATGGAAATTATCACATATTTTTTCCCCCTCAGACACAGATCCAGCCCATGCTGTTTAATGTTAACAAGATTAAGCCCCTGCATTTGACCACCACAAGGGTATGGCAGCCTGAACCGGACAGTGGAAATATGCACACATTTTTCTCCCCTTAAATTCAGACCCTGAACTTCACCAAAACATTCACTGTTAACAATATTAGGCTTTAAAGTCGACATAAGTGTTTTCTTATGCCACAGTGTCAGAGGAAAATGCCACATGCATACTTTCCTTAAATAAAACTCTTTGAAGAGTCAAACGAAATCTTTAACTCTCAGTTTAATGTGTTTCTTTAGCATCGGTAGACTTACTCAACCCTCTTTAAAGCCAAAAAAAGTCAAAAGAAATACATTAACCGACTTGTTTTGGGGTATTTACCTAAACTGTAGCTTCAAAGGCTTTTATAAACTAATATCATCAACAGTGAGATCTCTCCTCTGTATAATCCAGCAGGGAGAATTACACATCTTTTTGAATTAATTATCCTAATTTATTATGACTGAGGTAAATTTGTCACAGGTGCTACGAAAGCCAAGTCTTTTAAGGTTATATAAAGCAAAAAAAAAATGTTTGAATAAATGAGTTACTGGATACGCATGGAGAAACATACAGTACATATTAGCTATGTGAATAGTTTGGTGGTATCTTATGGAGTAACTCTAGAATACTTGTATTACTTTCAGGGTCCAGATGGTTGTACAGTAGACACAGGGTACAGAGTACATATAGATACATTAGTTAATATACTGTCTTGATATTGGTGAGCCGTTACCCTTTTCTTAGAGGTTAATTTAAATGTACTAAAAAGCACATTTGGAGTACATTTGGGTTTACTTAAAGAGTGCTTTAAAAGCATATCAAAGGGCACTTAGATTTTAAAACTGTAGTATGTATACTGGGCTCTTTGGTGGTACTGTGACTCTATCACACAAAAACATGTATAACCTGCAAAGTAGATACACCACCATGGGGGTGAATTGGTGTATGTGGGTTCTAGAGGGAGATGGACCTGAAAACTCATCATTTTTTGAAAAGATGCAGCTGGTATAAACACATGAAAACACAAAAAATGCCATTTTGAAATCTTTCTGCTGGTAA
Source organism: Jordanella pulchra (assembly GCA_034780135.1). Classification (NCBI taxonomy): domain Eukaryota; kingdom Metazoa; phylum Chordata; class Actinopteri; order Cyprinodontiformes; family Cyprinodontidae; genus Jordanella; species Jordanella pulchra. The sequence goes on along the minus strand of JAUZNJ010043491.1, from coordinate 7,859 downwards.
TTCACCTAACACTATCAGTATCATTTTAGGTTATATATACATTGTAGGTCCATAGCCTCACAGATAACACATGGTTCCCTGTTAATATTGATAGCAATGTTAAATAAATAAACAGCTATTTCCCTTTAACTAGCCCCAAAAGCAACGGTACTCATGTCAGTAAGTAATAGCAAATATTGTTTTATGCTGATGATGTTGTGTTTTTCTGTTCCATTGTATCTTTCTAACAGAAAGTCTTTTTTTAAAATTTGTCCTTTGCTTCCTCTCAGAGACTTCCCTGTGAGGAGCTTTACATGCCGCCTATTGTGATCAAAATCATTGACAACCGTCAGTTTGGAAGGAAGCCGGTGGTTGGTCAATGCACCATTCGGTCGCTTGAAGAGTACCGACGTACACAAGAAGAGGAGCCAACAGAGGAGGAGGAAGAGGAGGACGGATGGAGACGTAAGAGAGGGATCTTTTGTTCAATACATGCTACAGATCTTTGGTTAAAAACTGTCGTTTTGTATGTTTCTGTATCAAGGTGATACACCTACGGTAACCTCTGGTGAAGTCTTCATTGACATTGATGATCGAGAGCCACTTGTTCCTGACCAGGTAAAAACCACACCCTCAGTAAGCTGCTACTTATGACTCGATATTAGAGAATTAGAAGTAAAATCATCTAAAGAGGAGGAACTCGTTGCCTTTCTCTTTAATGCAAACACAGTAAGCTTATGCAACCAATCAGTGAGTTTATCTCTATTTCAAACTAATGGCTTACTGTTTTAGCCTGCGGAAATTTTTACATGTTTTAGTGTTTCCTTTACAATTTGTTTTCACTCTCATCACACAACAAAGAAAAACAACAATAACAACAAAACAGAAACCTACAGCTTCTTTGATTGGTGGGCACAGGAGAAGCAGCAGAACAGCACCTAAGAAAAACAGCAGCCAGCAGGCAGTAACATGTGAAACCATGAATGAAGAAAGGCTGACAACAGGACATCTAACACATTTAGATCTGAAATTGTACCTTTTTTTATTCATTTAAATCCACTCTCTAAAACCTTCTTTTGAAAATCCTCATACTCTGATACAAATTTCTTTTGAATTTCAAAGTATCCTGTTATATGTCTACGTTGAGAGCCGTGTAGCCACTCAGAACAACCACACATTAGGGTTTCAAAATCTAAATAGGCATTAAAGCTACTAATTTTCAGCGACATCTATTCCCCTCCAACAATACAGAGGCTGTCACGGTACTAAACAGCTACTAAACGTCCACTACTATCTACTCTGTCAAGTGATGATGAGGTTTATTTACATTAGATCACAGCATTAAATTCTTCAATGTTGTTTTCTCGACTACATCAGCAAGCAAAAAAATCAGGAGATGAGAAACAAGCATGACTTGGTTTATTAGTTACACACGGGTGAACTCTACTGCTCAGGCCCCTGCTGAAGGATCTTATTCAGGGAGATTTTAGGAAACGGTGAAAAACAAAAACATCTCATTATTTATCTATTTTTGTTTATAAAAAGCAGGATTTTTAAAAATTTAACTTCATACTCATGAACTATGTGACTCACCTCATTTAAAACCTTTAAAATTCATTCAACTTTGTGGTAGGAAGGGGACAAAAAGTGAGAAGTGTTATGGAGTTTTAAGGCAGCTTTCTCCTCTATCCTCCATTTATTCTTTTCACCAAGTCTTTCTTAGTGTCTTTGCCTCTTGTAAACACTCAGTATTATTTTAGGCCTCTGATCAGACTTTGCTGTCTTCATATAAAGCAATTGATCAACTTCTTTATTCATTCTTTTTTGTCTTTTTCTGCTAACATATGTTGTATTCTTCCTAGTTAGTTCATTTTTGTCACTTTCTGTTTTATCCTACTCTGTTTAACATCCCTGCTTTCTGTATGATCTCCATCCTTCATCATTTGGTTAACTTTTCAACATTATTTTTACCTATTAATCCCTATCTCCAAATGTCTTTTTCCAGGCAAATATATTTTCATCCTTCACTTGATCAAGTCTTGTAATAGTTTCCTTTACTCTTTACTGGAATCGTCCTGAACCATGTGCAACAAATTAAGAGCTTAGGGTCTTATTAGGGGACATCATGTTTTCTTTATTGTAATTAAATAATCATCCATCTTTCTACAGTCCCCTGCATCATTGGTAAGACCTCCCTAGGTGTTTAAAAGTTTTCTATCCACGCCTTTATTTCCAATCCAGCTTAACATGTTGTTCTGCTAGATTTTCCGTCTCATTAGCGCACTTTGCATGAACTTAGATTTACTTCCTGGGCGTTAAATTTTGCCTTTATGCTGAAATAATGTTCAGGATTGTGAGGAACGTTTCAACACTGACCTCTTTCGCGCCTCAAACCACACATTTTCCATTCTCTTCCATCACATTTGTCTCATTGCGCTGAAGTGGGAGTAGCAGGTTTTAATGTGTGCCAACATGGGAGGTCCAGAAATGCACAGCATGAGCTAAGAAGTATAAATCACACTCTATGTGTCTGAGGGATCATGGAGTCTAAGCAGGGTGTCGAAATCAGTGTACACTCCCTGACGTCCCCTCCCCTTACCAATTAAGGAGCCCAAAATCAAAACAATGGCGTGGACACAATAAGAGCGACTCAACCAGACGATCATAAATAAATCTGAGGTTCCTGCCGAATGTTTCTCATGTTTGCTGATTCGAGCCCGAGGAGGATTTAGAAATCTGTAATTTGGAAATGGCTGTAAAACAGAACAGCTGGTCAGAAACCTCAGAAATAAGCAGCTTTGTTTTTTATCTATGCAAAAAAAAAAAAAAAAAAGCTCTCCAAAGTACATTTTTAACACATGTCAAGTTCCTACCTTGTTGGAGTCTTGAAAGAGACAATATATTCACAAGAAATAACTGCTTTACTTTACAACATCCAGATTCTGAAGGAGACACTTCAGCAGCTGAAAACCAAACATAGTTTAATAAACCACTTTTCTGTTCTTTGAAGTAAACTATACAGTTTAAGGTCACCACTCTAATCTACATGATCATAAAACAATCAAAATTATAAAGTGCTTTAAGAAGCAACAAAACTTTGCAAAGCAGTCAGAAGAATCAGAAGAACAATAAAAAAGAGCTATTTGAAACTGAATCCTCATTTTTTATTAGGGCCTCATTTGTAACTTTAATCTATAGCAACAAAAAGTTAACACAAAAACAAAAACCTAAATGTTTGAAGTACTAAACGTGACAGATCTCATAAGTCGTCACTATATTTCCTTTAACTAAGCACTGTAAAAATGATACATTTGATTAAACAAAAATAAATCTATATCTTTCAAAACATTAAATATAGAAAAGTACAGTCATAAATTGATTTTTGCATGCAAAGGCATAGACTATAATTTCTGTTTTAGTTCAGTCCAACCAACCTAAAATTACTATTTCACTACCAAATAATGCAGTGATGTTTACAGCCACCATGCATTTCTAAACAGTTTGGAAAACCAATATTATGATTTCATTGCATTACAAAATTCTTCTAGGTAGATGGAAGTAACACTGAAACACACAGATTAACTTCAAGACATTGTGAACAAATCTAAGAAAATCAACCAAGATATATATGAGGAGGATGCTTGTGGACCTCCTGTTTCATCCTACTGCTCCCTGATGCCTGCAGGTACCACATCTAGCTGTTCAGACAAATATGTGAAAGTATAAACAGCGTGAGAAAGGGTCCGGTTAGAGTTCAGCAGGTCAAAGGGTTTTGTGTCCCAGAGAGGAATACTGTATGTTTTGGTGTCTTAATAAAACCCAGATTTAAGATAAAATACCACTTGGAAATGCTTAAAAGAAAAACGCACTATCCACGCCAAAATGAGACTTGTACTTGTTCCGGCTGAAATGCCGCTAAGTAAGGAAGAAAGCATTGCAGTAAAACTAAAAGAGAAACTTAGATTACAGTTTTTAAATACTTTTATTGACAATAAAGTACATTATAAAGAGTACACTTTATATCTTGCAAATAGAAAAAAAGTTTCTAATCTTCTTTATAGAATTTCACAAGTCAAACGATACTTATTTATTAACAAGGATGTCATGAGACCCTTGTTGATAAATCTATTATACATTTTGTTCATATTTATACTTAAATTTATGGTTCTAGATAATTTATACATTAAACAGGTTAAGCAGTTGTTGCTTTTATCTTTAATTACAGACTTTTAAATGACTTTAGAGACAAACTATCTCCCTTAAAACATAAAAACTAATTCTTAGAAATAGGCTTGAATTCTGTATTATCCCTCTTTACTTGTAGTATATTGTCGGTAGGACATTCTACATGTGGTATCAGTGCTGCCAACCTCTGTTTTAGAAGAGAACTGCTTGTTCCAGACGTGTTGAATTACATCCCAATGGGACCAATAAATCACATGGCAGGGATGACCACTGCTGTAGCCACTGATTGACTAAGGGGGACCTTGGACACCCTTCTAGCTCCGCCCCTGGCTTCAAAGATGAAGCTCATCTGTAGTTAGTGCAGTTTTTTTGTGTGAAAATTCTGCAAATGTTGCAAATATGGCTAAACTAGTCTGAGGTTCATCAACTTTTCATTCAACCCAAAATGTAAATCGGCTTTAAAAACAATTCTGTTTTCCTATTTTGGCTTGTTACATTTGTTGGTGTCTGGAAGACAACATTGTCATGAATTATCTTTGTGGGTGGAAACCGTAGCTCCGTGACATTAAATGTGTATCAGTGAGCTGTTATAGTTTCTAATTTTAATGTGTGTGTTGTGTATAACCCTAACCATCTAACCTCAAAGTGTGTGTGTTCTCTCTGTGTTTTTGTCTGCTTTTGCATGTTTTCTCGTAGTTTGCAGATGGAGCCAGTTCGGCTATCATTAATCTCTCAACCTCTAGTTCCAGCCTTCATGTAGGTAACATAACCATCCTTTAACTCATTTCATTTACTCATTTATTTATTCATTCATTGACCTGTTTTCACAGTTTTGTTCTGCACCCATTTATGTGCAGCCGTTTACAAAAATGTTTACACCTCTTTAACTGATCAACATTTGGCTACATTTTCACAACAACAAACTCTGATTGTTTTTTTTGGGATTTCATGCAACAAACCAACACCTTATTGTGCATAATTGTAAAGTGGTTTGCATGCAATGCCCTCTTTGATATTTACTTTTTAGAAACTGCTATTCCTTTTCTTCAGCTGCAATTATAGCTACATCTCTGTTGTTGAATCTCTCTTCCAGCCTTTTTTATTACATAATGGTAAAAGTTAAATAAGATTGGATGGAGATTTTCTGTGAACAAAATTATCAAGCCTTGCCAGTGTTAGGTGTCAGGACTGTGCTTTGACTAGGCCATTATAAAACATGCATTGATACACTGAAGCTCAAATGTCACACTGAACCTCGTTCTGTTGGAGGTTTCTTCCTGTTAAAAGGGAGTTTTCCTCTCCGCTGTTGCTACATGCGTGCTTAGTGTCAAAGGATTGCAGAAGAGTCAACAACAAAATGCAAGCGAAGGTCGTTGTCGCAGGCTCATCCAGGAGTAGCATGTTTTGCAAATCAATGAGTTGATGCAATCAGCTGGTTTTTCAAACCAATCGGACAGTTTTGTCTCAGATCTGCTCTCATTGACAACAAACTGGGAGAATATCTTTATTTTTACACTTGAGGGTTGCGTCAGAAATCCACACCAAAATCTTTTCTAACTGAAACTGATGGATGTCACTGGCTCGGAGAGATGAGGACTGATGTGGAAGGAATGCACAAGAACATTTAAAACTCCATTTTCCAAGCCGAGAAATGTAGTTTTTTGGTTAGCGACACGCTCCGATCCCTGCGGTTTAGGACGGAATCTGATCGTCGATTTCCACAGGAGACCTCTCTCCTCGTTGCTTTCTCTGTTTTTGTTTTTGAAAGCCAGGTCAATTCGGAGACTAGACCCAACCCGGAGAAGACTCTAGCACACTCACATCCAGTAGTTCCTCACTCGACAGTAATTGGGGGGGGGATTTCATTCTCTCTAAACAAAGATATTTGTTTTATTAAGGGGACAGATATTGAAACCACTCAAATTAAAGGCTCGGCTTTCTGTCTGCTCGGGGCCAAAGTCAACAGAACTGCTATAGATCCTCTGTACCACAACTCCCTGTGCGACGACAGTTACCACAAGAAATAAATGAGAGAGGGTTAGAGAGGGGTAGAACGAGGAAAGGAGAGGCTGGAGCGACTGAAAGAATCAGAAATGGTTTGAGTGAAAGGAGGAAAAAGAGGGAGGTAATGTCGCATGGCACCAGCAAAAGAAAACTGGCTCCTTTATGTTTGGGTCAAGACCAGAAAATCGAGCCTGATGATTACCACATTACTGTAGCAAAGTGTACTGCAGAGCTGCTTCCAGTCAGATTTAGTTTCAGCGTTGGAAAGTTTAAAAAGATCAGCTCTCAGAGGCTTTATGACTCCACAAACAGGCATATCTGAGATGGAAAAATGTCACATCTGATCTTCAGGATGTGAGCTTGATGACAGTATCTCACTGGGATTTTTTTTTCCCTTTTCGGCACAAGGAAGCTGTATTCATAAAATCAGGCAGATCAGATGTACATAATGTGGTTTCTGAGCCAATTTTCTTTTTTCTGCAGGTGAAAAAAAGGTGGTCAAACCTCTCCATTTCCATCAATTTTCATCAAAACTATTCAGGTCCTGTGCCAACAGGCAGTCAGATTGGGTTAAAATCCCACTTTAAAAATGTTGTAGTTTGCCTCTGCTTCCATAAATCCTTTCTGGATTCCTTAAACCAGAGGAACTAACCGACATGGCGTCATGCCAGGCGACATTGTGGCATGTGGAAAGAGGGGGGTTAGGGAACATGCATTTATGGCCCTAAAATGACACTGTGACCAGAAACAAGATGTCAAAATAGCTTACTAAATCATTATTGTTTTTCTTGTTCTGCTAATCACAGCCTAAGACTGATGTAAGCCGCTGCCCTCCCCTAAAACTTGAAGCGCTGCACATATTTCCTGCCCAAAATGCCAGTCAGATGTGTCCGTACAGATCTGGGTGGTGCATTGCATATGAAAGTCCACTGTCAGGCATTTGGCTGACTGTGAGATCTTTCTTTTAGTGAGTTATGTGGTCAAAAATTCTTTATAGGAAATGAAAGCTACATAAAATCAACAGATTTTTAGAGACTAACGTGAGGTTTTGACAGACTTCGTACATTTTAATGTTTCTAGCCTAGGCTAATATGCAATGCCTACAGGTAGCTGGGCAGAGCTTCACTCTTTTTTTCTTTTTATTTATTTCTGCATGGTATGGGCTTTTGGTTATTCAGAAAGAAAAAAGAAAGGAGTATGAGATTAGAAATTAAAATACAAATCAGATTGAAAATAAAGGTTAAGTTCCATTTTCAACAACAGCAAATTACAATTGCCAAGAATTCAGTCAGCTTATACGCAGCTGATTGAGTGAAGACAATCAAAATGTTTTGTGCTTGGAAACTGTCACTGAACAGCGGAGTCGTGCCTTATATAGCACAATATACCTTTTTTGTATAGGTGCAAGGAGAAACACAGCATAAACTTTTATACTTGTTTTTATTTTAGATAATTTGTATAGCAACATCTCAAAAATCCATGCAAGGTTGTTTTCTAACATTCTTCCCTCTAGGTGAAAAACCATGGGTTAACTGAAGAAAAGATATCGGTGAAGGTTCTCAGTCATCCAGGTCATGGTCAAACTAGGAAAATTCAGTTTAGGCAACTGGACGCGTAGTTTTCTAGAAGACGTTTCGCCTCTCATCCAAGAGACTTCTTCAGTTCTGAACTGAAGAAGTCTCTTGGATGAG
>JAUZNJ010043471.1:0-28587 GCA_034780135.1 Jordanella pulchra | reverse complement strand
TTGCAGGAACTTTTAATTTGCTGTGAAATCATTGATTTAATGGCTTTTGCAACCCTTGGCCACCTTGTTGCTCACACAGAGATATTTTATCCAAAAATTGAGAGTAAAAAAAAACTTCTGTGGGTGAGATTGGGTGGAGTGGAGTCTGTGGGTCAGACTGATATTAAACAAAGCTGCCCTAGGCCAATCTGGATCCTAACTGCCTAGTTCGTACTGCTCTTAAGACGATAACAATTTTATCATATGAGACTTACAGCTTGCGTCAGAGTAAGAACCTATCAATTTAGGTTAAATTATGTCATGCAGGTTCCGCACTAAAAATACTCTTTGTTAAGGTCAACTTATCTTCATCATTATTATTCTGACGAAAGCCTCTCCACAACCATATGCAACCAGTACAAAGTATTACAGAGGACATTGCATGTTGTCAACAAAGCCCTTTTGTATGTGCAAGAAAGTTAAACTTTAGTCTCATCTCATCAGAAGATGAAACTAAAGATGTTTGCAAAGTCACCTAAATTCCAAATTACAAGGGTCACTGTTTCTAAAAAACAAACGTCCCCTTTGTTTATCCACACACAACAGATTTGTTGGATTTGTGGGTCTCTGCAGCTCCTCCAGTCCATATTCTTTTTACTTTGAGATAATGGACTGAACAGTGCTCAATGTAATTTTCAAAGCTGGATATTATTTTTTAAAGCTAAATGTTTAAAAATTGTTTTTAAAAGTTGTTTTTTATGTTTTGAAGTTTTCCACAGCTTGCTATAGTCCCTGGCCTTTGCAATGTGATGCTTACTGATAAACCTTACAGGTTTGTCAGCCTTCAGTGAACTGCTGATTTGATAAATTCAGTCAGATAGATTCTTTATGGGATTGGTTAAATCGGAACAGATTTATGAGCAGTAGAGCAAAAAAAGGGAGGGGTTGTTTGTGCACTATACTCCAGATTGTTAAGTATTTAAAATGCTGCCATCTTTTGATTCAGCTTCTCATTATTGCACTACTTTGTGTGGATCCATTAAACAAAAGACAAATACATTGAAGATTGTGGCAAAAGATGTAAAATTGAAAGAATTTTAGAGCTACTGTAACTGCTTTGTTTGGGCTCTTTTTTCATTAAAGACCTTGTCAAATTAGTGACATATTGGTTGTGTGATTCTGTGTTGCTAATGACATTTTTTCACCTTGTAAGCATGGAAAATGCTGGGCATAGCGGCTCGCATGTTAGCTGTTTTGTTTCTTTTCAAATTGAAATACTATTCGTACAATACCTAACCAATTATCCTCAGGTTTTGTGCAAATAAAGAAAATAAAATTCAGATTTCTAGATTCATTAAATTAGAACATATTTAACCTGTAAAAATTTTGAATTTGCTTCAAACATTTCTTTTCTCATCCTTCAGTGCATTCAGAATCTAAGAATTTACTTCAAATCTGTTTTTTCAAACATCACTTTGATTTAAACAGTTAGAAAAAGGTTCCCATAACTAGTACAATTATACTGAAGTCTAAATCTGTAGATGAAAAAGTGGTTAAGATACATTTAATTATTAATCTTCCTTATTGTTTTAGAATGTATTGTTTATTCACTGGAAATAATGTTTATTAAAGCTTTACTCTAATGTTCTACTAAATCGGTAAATCTCTAATCTTGCAACATAAGCAGTCCATGACGTTATCTGTGTCAGCTGTCAAACTTTGTTTGTTTCCGATCAAGGTTCAAAGGGATTTTCCATGGAAGTGGACACAAACTCCACTGCATCTAGCAGGAAAATGATGAAGAAATTCTCCAATTTGTTAAGACTTTTTCCACATTTTTTTCAAATGTTAAATTCAAATTATGAAAGTTTCAGCTTAATGTTAAACTGCATGTTTAAAAGAATGAGAGAGAACACAGTTCAGCAGAGGTCTTTTCTAATGGCAGCTGGTTGCCAAGACGTCTGCTGCATCTCAAGACTCCCATGCCTGAGATCACCCTGAAGCAGCAGTTTTCAGGACACCATGCCCCAGATAGATGTCAATGTGACTCATCGCTCCATGTCTCCGCTTGCACTGAGCGTACCTCATTATCCCCAACCAAACAATAGTCATTTATTGGAAGATGACAAGAAAGGTTTCCAATGTGCAGGTTTTTAAAAAAAACATTTACAAAACATGCTATTATAAAACATTTTTTTTAACAAATCTTGTTTGTTATCAAATGTTTGATCTATTTTAATTGTTATTTTTGTGTTCTGTGTGATTATTAAACGAATTTCCTTTTCTTTTTTTTACTAAAGAGCTGGTGGTTTCTCACTACCAATATAACAAGAAGAAATTCAGTAGATCAAGAAAGCACTGAAGGTACAATCTAAAAGTAGTTGTTGAAAGTATTTGGTTAAAAAAGCTCCTAATTTTATGAACAGGATAATAAGGAGGATGATAATAATTAATGTTGTAGCGAAGAAATCAAATACAAAACAGACTCTTGAATCCTGGCAGACAATATCTTCTTAATGTATTTTACCAAATGCCGTGTCTGTGGCTTGTTTAAGCTACTGTCCTTCCTCAGTATTTTTTTGGGTGATAAAATAGATAAAGGGGGAAGTTTCCCTGTATAACAAAACTATGTGAGAGGTGTAAATGTCTTCATTTATTTATATACAGCCTTGTATCAACAACATATTAAGAGTTGATTTACAAATGCTTTTAAAAGGAAGCCTTTAATGTAAACAAGTATTGTTTTTTTAATTAATGATGTAACTTGTGTGCAATCAAGTAAGTAAATACATTGGAATTGTACTTTATTTGTTGTCCTGTGAAAAACTTTCAAACAGATTCATATTTGCTCTTTTTTTTCTTTTGGCTTTTTGTTACACCTAAATCTTTAGAGCACAATGTTAAAATCTGTCAAAGTTTACAACATGAGTAAATAAAAAAAAACTGTTTACAAATGAGTATTTCATTTATCAATAAAAAAATACATTCAAAACAAATTAACTGAATTTTTTTAATTAAAAAACAATAGTGAGCCCTTCCAGTGGAAGCAGCCTAACAAAATTAAGACAAGGATAGATCAGAAACTTGTTCAGGAGGGCATTATAGTACAAAGAGCAACATCTAAAGCACTGCATGCCTTACGTACCTCATCTCAGTTCATGACTGAACAATGAAAAATAGATGAAGCAAAACAGCCTCCATTTGGAAGGGCCAAGTCCAAAACAACTGCTGGCCAAAGAGAACAAACAAGCTTTTCTCACATTTTTCAAAAAGATCCTGATAAACCAGAACTTTGGGGAAATTAGGCTGTTGACTGTTAAAGCAGCATATGTCATTAAGCTAACATTTCTCAGCACAATGCATAGTATTGGGAGTCAAATATAGGTGCTAGATCATTTGCTATAATTTAAAGAACTAAGATCGCCTTTAAATGGTTAAAAAGAAAAACGAAATTAAGATTTTAAATTTGGCCAAGTCGAGGTCTGGCTTAACACTGAAAAACTGAGACTTTTTCTGAAGCGTCTTTGATTAAAAAGTCCTAAATGTGGCTGAACACAATTTTCCTCATAAGAGAAAATTTCTGCATGGCGAGCCAAACACAATGTCAGTTGTTGACACAATGGTGGCACATCCAGTTATTAGGTTTAGGAGGCAATATTTTTCTACATATAATAAGGTTGGTCTAAATAGCTTATTCAACCTCATTTAAAATCACAGAAAAATGAATTCCGTTTTCCGTTTCCCGTTATTTTCGTCTTATTTAAAACTTGTTCGATGACCTTAAAGATTCAAATGTGATTAAAAAAGTAAAAACAAAGGCAATCTGTCAGGGCAGCCTGTTTTCATTTCACTGGATACATGTATGTAATTAAGGATGTATTCAGTACACGTTCCTATCACTCTATAACAACCGCCTTACTTGTTCCTGACCTAAAAATGTGCTTATCTGTTATTTTGTTTGTTGTAATCAGGATGACCTTGTGTGCGTATACACCAGCCTTGAACAGGGTAACAAGAAGAGAGACAAACAGATGCTGAACTATCCTATCACAGGCCTATGTTACATGTGTTGTTTACCAGATTCAGTGAGAGGATCACAGCTGAGGTAAATAATGAGCTTCACTGTGTTTGTTCACACAGCAGAGCAGGGTGTCATTGAGCTGGGATTCAAACAAGTGATTGGCTCACAGTAAACAGCCAATGATAAAACTGTACAGTCAGGACTTTACTATTGGAGGAATCTTTAGTTTAATTTATTATTCCTTTCACAGGAACAATGTGTGAGCACTTTAATCTTCATTAAAAGAAGAGATACTGTACACCAGATTTAGCTTCAGCTACTTTCGATCTTCTGCTCCTGGCAAGGCCTCAGCAATGAAATACATCAGCTTATTTGAATGTATTATAATCAGTCACTACTGATTAAAATATAATCTTTGTATTTAGTTTTTTTAATTAAATACTTTTACAAAGACCAGATCATCGATTTACTTTTACAGATTAAGGGTTGGCTTACAGTAAAAAAAAAAAACAAAAAAAAGACAGACATCGTTTTTAGGCTGCTGTAAAAAATCTGAGACTCAAATGGGAAAAGAAAAAAAAGGTATAAAATGAAATTTCTGTTAACTTTTTGGTGTGCAAAAAATTAAAACTGCAAAACTGATAGAGTCAAACCCTTGGTAGCATCACTACCAGTCAGTTGTGGTTCTGTACTGGATTGAGTCAGAATGACGGAAAGCTTTATTTAGAGAAATACAAGTCTGCTCACTATTATTCAATTAACATCAACTTGCTCTCGGATGTTTGACCCACATCTGCTGACTCAAACACAGACAGAGCTGACTTCTTCTTTCTATGTTATCTTTTGCCCGAGTGAGTTGATCTATTTTACACAGACATTAGAGCTGATGGCAGCACATTTCATTGTTATTTGTTCCACGAGAACTTTTATTTTTAGTTTGGAAAATTAGAATAAAGCAATGCAGCTTTAAAAATACTATCAAAGTTATTTATATGAACATAAGAATTTATGTTGTTTTTTATAAAAATAATTCACATGCATATGTGGTGGTACAACTTTTTTCACCTGTACAATTCTTGAATTTCTTTTTTTGTCTTTTGTGAAACCCTCTCGCTTTGTTGCTTGAGATATCTATATTTGTTCTTTTATATCCTCTGATTCACGAAAAGCGAACGTTCAAAAGCACTCTCCCACTTATAAATCCTACACATTTACATCGAAGCGCGCTTGTTTCCTGCTGTCCTTTAAGACACACAAACACAGCCGCACATACGCATAAACTTTCACTTTGCTGTAAGTTGGTGACATGAGGCCTTGGAAACTGCAGTATTCAATTTGTAACTATTATGGAGACAAGGACACAGTCCTTTATGTGAGCAGCCACAGAGAGAAAATGGAGGCAGTAACTATGGCAACCGCCAGAAGAGTGCCCAACAAATCAACAAACAATGCAGTACAAGACTTTTCCGGGGAAGCCATTTAATGTGAATCCTTGAATCATACAAAGTTGTCCACCTAAGTTTCTGAGACCTGTTTCGGATAATCTGTGGGTGTCTGAGCTCCAAGTGTTTTGTAAAAAATTAAAACAAACAAACACAAAATACTTGTCTTCCCCCCCACCCCACCATGGGTTTCAAGGACGAGCAGACTGGATGTGCTAAAGAGCTACGCTGCTGGGTCACAGCAACCTCAGGGTTTTATTTGCCTGAGAAGCCTTCAGAAAGTGCACACTGATGCAAAAGCACATAGCAACACTCACCTACTAAAACATTATGTTTATTGAAACAAATGGCTCTTTTCTTTTTTTAAGATATATTTTCAGTTAGAGTGATGAATACCTACTAAGCAAACTTCCAAGTTTTGATCAAACTGACTGAGGAGGAAGAAATACAATGGACAAGGGTTAAGAAGTTAAATATTTTCCTTTTTCAATATTTTCTTTTTAGTCTAACAGATTTGGCCCTGCAACCAATTTAGAAACATTTGAACTCAGAAGAGCTTAATAATTTACTTTTTCTTCACTTCATTTAGTATTCCATTGCAATTTAATCCCAGCATGTCACTCTCACTTTCCCATGCACCTCGTCTGAGTAAATATCCTCCTTGTTTCTGACCTTGCTCTAAATTTCCCCACTAGACACAAAAAGGCATCACGGCTCATGTCGTCTGACTCGGACTGTCTGGGTACCTTGGTAATGGCAGCTCAGAAGCGCTGATGAAAGCAGACAAGTGGGTGCTTGGAAGTGTACATTTGAATAAAAGCTGCTTTGTATCTTTGGATTTTTTTTTTCATATTTGTGTGCAGATATCAATTGACAGGCAAGTAATGTGTAGAATATCTGATAAAAAAGATATACATATAAATTATTATTTTTCACTTGCTCCGCTGCACAAAAGATTTCTTATCCCTGATGTTGTGAGGACATCTGTTATCCACGTCCCTTTTTAGGATCCCCAACAAATATTATATTTGATTTAGATCTGAGCTCTCAATGGGACTTTTTCAAATTTCTCTCTGAGCAAAAAAAAGAAAAAAATTAAACACCTCCTCCTCTTTGGCTTTCTTAAAGGCACCTGGGAAATTTGACTCCGAACTGATTTTTAACGACATCTGAAAAGTTCAGCCATCTTGACAAAGACCCCAATTCCATCCTGAAAATTTAAGTTCCATCATTCAATTCAAGTTAATCCCACAACATCAATCGATCACCAGCATGTTCTGCTCAGGAAAAAAAATTATTCTTTAACTGTGTTTTTGTACAAAACGTTCCTTTTTGAACTGATGCTCCAATATTTCTTTAGGATTTTCATAGATGTCTTCACTGTAAACTTTTCCTGACTGATACCTTTGAACGAGGAGGTTCTTTTGACCCTTGGTCACCAGAGATGGGGACTAGATCATATCACTTATTAAAAACCATTTTTTTATATTCTGTTCACTTATGGTGGTTTAAACCTTAGTCCTTGTCTATACTGTGGAGCTGGAAATAAAAAAATAACAACTTATTTTTAGCACCTGGATCATCCACCTCTGCTGCAAGCCTTGGGTAAAACATCAGACATCACAATATTGAAAACTAAGGCCTCACAATTTAATGTAGACCTGTTTGATCCAATTCACTATAGCTGAAAATGGATGTAAACTTTAGTAAATTATTCATTTTCAGTTCAATATATGGGATGTGCATAACATTAAAGGCAAGAAAAGCTTTAAAATGTTTTACAATGGTTTCCCTTTTTTATATGTAAAAAACCCTGTTATTTAAAAAGAACATTGAATAATCCTGGGGTTAATTGTTTGACAGGGCTGTGAGAGGTTTTGTAAACTGGGCTTTGGACAAACACACCATGTCAGAAAACTTGCCAAAGACACTTTAACTGTTAATATATGTATAAAAACCTATAAGAGGGAAAAAAGAAGAAAAGGCTCATTGTTTATTTTGTTATTAAATTTGTTATTAATGATCTTTTTTAAAAATAAAATACATTATGCATCATGTATACTATTCTTTATGTACCAAGTACCTGGACACTTTTAGTATAGTTCATGTTCACAACAACTCATTTGGACTTTTAAAGGAGATTTTAGGAAACTTTAGTTTAAGCCTGGAGAGACTCACACAGAGAGAATTTGCAATTAATTTTATTGACATGAATGAAATAAGTTCTTTGGCACTCGGACCCTGGCAGAAGTTGTTGATGTGAAATGACTCGGATGAATAGCCTAGGAAAAAGAATAAGACTAGTTTTCACTCCTGGCTGGAGGTTCAGCTGGTATGCAGGAGGAAATCTGGATGAGGAGCTTTAGGAAGGGAACCATGATTGGCTTTGGAGGGAGTACGGTCCTGAACGTTGTTGTATGTAGCACATCAGCAGGTGGTTCAGGGAAGGCTGGTAAGATTACTTCCAGATTAGATTTTTACTAAAGCTTCATTTATCAAACTATAACATGCTCAGAGGGATTAAAACAGAACTTCAAATAATTAAATTAGGTCAAACTTTCACTAGCTGAGGAAAATAAGCAGAAAAACTTAAAAATTCTCTTGGCTGCTTTTCTTGTAAATAGGCTGTACTTATATAGTGCTTTTTCAAATCAGGAGACTTGACCAAAGCGCTTTACACAACATTTCCTAACACTCCCACATTGATGGCAGAAAGCTACATCGTTACCACAGCTGCCCTGGGGCTCACTGACAGAAGCAAGGCTGCTGTACACAGGGGCCACTGGGGCCTCTGACCACCATCAGTATGCATTGACGACACTGAAAGCTGGAGCTCGCAGACGCCAGTATTTATATATAAAGTGGTGGTCAATGGTGTTTAATAGTAATATATTTTAGAACAGCCCCAATTAGTAGTTAGGGGGTTGTAATGTTTTTTTTTCTTACTGACATTTGAAATTAACCCTACTGGCATCTGTATTAAAGACTGTATTGGTGTTTTTTTTTTTTAATTTTTAGCAAAAAAGGAGTATCTACCAGTTTTCTGTTAAAATACAGTATGTGCAGAGTTATTAAGCAAATGTACAATAGATGTTTTCCTACTCCAAGTTCTACAGGCTTGAAAGTCAACTACAAATTAGATAAATCAGGTGAGGTGAATCTCTGCAATCTGAAGGAGTGTGGTCTAATGACATCAACATCCCATAGTTGATGCGCTTAATTATTAGGTAACTTCCTTCCCCAGTTTAGCCATATTTTAGAGCTGCAATGTTACCGGAGTATCAAAAAGCACAAGGCGTGCAATACTCAGGGACATAGCCAAGGTAAGGAAGGCTGAGAAACAACCACCTTTGAACAAGAAACATAGGATAAAATGTCAAGACTGGGCTAAGAAATATCTTAAGATTTTTCTAAGGTTTTATGGACTGATTAGTGAGAGTGACTCTTAATGGGCCAGATGAAAGGATGGACCCCAGGAATGTCAGAAATGTGTATGGTTATATTGGTTTACCTGCTAAAAATAAACAACTGAGTCTTTTGAGTTGAAAGAGAACATCATTGCTGTTGAATAATAAAAAGAATCATCTCAAAAACAACTTCCTTGATAATTCTCCGCACACACTGTACAGTGTAAAAAATACGCAGCTATTTTTGTCTCAGTTGAACCATATGACTGTGAAACATGCTGGTGGCAGTTTTATGGTTTTGACCTGTCGGAACCTGGAGTTGGACATTTCCAATAGACTGAAGATCATCATGTAGAAAAACATCAAACAATAATGATATGTTATAAAATATACAAAAAATTAGTTGGAATACAGAAAGTGAAATAAAGTTTAAAAAATAATGTAGACACGTTTTATGCAAAAAGGACAAGAAGTTGAGTTTGAAAAAAAGGGGAAGATAAATCTGGATTCACCTTTTTCCTCTAGGAAGTAATAAACCTCTTAAAATGATGGTAAATGAATAAAATCCTTTTTTTTTTCAAAGTGTTTCTCCCATTCATTAGTCTATACCTGTGCAGCTCTACCCCTACCTGAGGTAAAAGTCCGCTCTTTGATTTTAGCTGAATAAGTGTACAGTTTTGTCATGGGACTTTTCAACATATTTAATTCAAACATTTTTGCTGCATGTCTTGTGCAAAGCATTTATTTTAATGCAGCCTCTGTTTACCCTGTCTGAAGGTAAGATGGCGAGTCAGTGTGAAGATGAAACCACTTGCACAAATCTGATAAACTGTAAAAGAAAAGTAAGAGCCAAGAGCGGAACAAAGGGAAAGACAAAGAAAGACAAAGGGTGACAGAGTGCTGTCTCTTCAGCTCTGTACTTTTGCAACAAGACATAATGTAATCTCTCCTTGAGACAGAAAGATTTTTATAACCTGTGCAGGCTGGGCCTTGAGCGAGAGAAGAGACTAGCTGAGTGAAGGCTGTTTATCTCACAGTGTCCTTGATATAAACATGTGAAAAATCTTGCTGGTTTTTTCTCCTCTCAGCTAAATCAATACAAAGACATTTGGCCTCTGAACAATGTTACAGTGCTACAGAAAAAGTTTTTCATCCTGTCTGTATTCATAACTGTGTCCTTCAAAGCAACAGAGCAAGGGACACTGAGGTTGTGCTTAATGCCCTTTCATGAAAGCAGAAATGTGCTCAATGGCAAAGAAAACCTTCTGTGGAGAGTCTTATATGACAGTAGGAGGAGTGTGACGTGGTGTGCTGAACATAGCAAGACAGGACGTCTGCCCCAAACTGAAAGGGTTGCTTTCACACAATTTTTCTGTTTGAGCATGCTTAACCTCCCTGATCCCTGCTGATTCACTTTTTTTTCATCTCAGACCTGTATTACCTCTTTGGCTCAATTAAGATGAAGCTCTAATTCATCTGCTTTACCTAAACTTGTCCTCCTTTATCTCCTTCCCTCCTCCTATAATCCAGCTCCTCCTCATCCTCTTCAGTGACAGAGGCAGAGGGAGCACTGAGTCATGACATCATAATTCACAAGCTCCAGTTTTCACGGCTAAATCAATATCAGAATGTCCGAATCAAGGATGGGAGCTGGCCTTCACAGCTCAGCTCTCTCTTCTCCTTTCTCATAGAAATCCATATAAATTGTCTCCTAAAATAATTAATCCTCCACACGCAACCACCATCTATGTTTCCTTACTGGTTCCAGTTCAATAAACAGCACTAAACAGAAATGAACCGAACTGAGAATTGTGGACAATTTCATATCAGGTATTTTATTCTAAAACATGTAACTCTCTGTCATATCTATCATATCCTCAATGGGAGTAATAATTAACCAACTTACACTTTTGCCTGGCACCAAACCTTGCACCAAACCTTGGCTGAAGTACCCATCTGTGGATATATATCAGTAAACTGATAATACACCAGTTTATTAATGAGATTGCAACAACTCAACAAAAAAAAATAAAATAAATCGAGTTCTCTGAAACATGATGGTTGAGCTTTCACGGTGCCTGGAGTTTCCCTGTGGTATTCGTTCTGAGTATGCTAGGCGATTTTGTTGGTGCTTGGGCAGTGTAGACCTGCAGAGGAATATATATACATTTAGATTTTATTTTTATCCTATTTTTTATGGGGACATAAAGCTTGACATAACACAGTCACCACACAGGCCACAGTACGTGTACCCAGCCTCCAAACCTCCGCTGTCTACGTGGGCAATTTCTAAATCCCATAAAGCCCCCCTCCAATTCCCAGATCCTATTCTCCACCACCCTTGCTCCACAACCCCAGCCTACACTAGTGACCTCATTAGGAGCCAAAGAAGACCCACAATAGCAAGGATTGACAGTCAGATTAGAGGGAACAGTCTACCTATGGACTGCTTTGCCATGACCCCCAATGTCAAGATAGCTAAGCCTATCCACCCACACTTTTAAGGCATGTGTTAAATTATTGGAGGACAAATTAATTATGTCTTCTCTTGCTTTTTCTTATAAGAAAAGATATTTTTAGAGCCAAAATGTGTTCACTTGTTAAAAAAACTCTTATTTTAAATCAAATTTTTTTGCAACGATTAGAATTACAATAAGGTTGTGATATATGTTCTTTTGAAAACCCCTCAGTGTAATCTCTGTCACCAGAAGGCAAACAGAGGGATGGGCAATCTAGAACTGAATCTGAATCAGAATCTACCTTAACTCTAAGTTTAATTGCAAAAACAAGGAATTTCACTTTGGTTTTTCGTTACTCATCTCCTAATCAACAACACCCACAGTAAGCAAAACAGCAATAAAAAGGAAACAAAAAACAGGATAAAAACAGTATGAACAAGTTCGCACCCAATGTTTTTCTTTATTTAACCCCTTATCAGTCAGCATATGCTAAAACTTATTGGCTCTTTTTATGGCCAACTGGTAGAGTAGAGTAGATGGTTAAGGCCAGGGTTAAATCAAAGAGAAAGGCAGGATGTAACAGTGTAAAAGACCTTCATTGTTCTAGCAAAGTGTCTGAAAACCTTTTCTGTGAGGTGTTCATTGTGTTCAAACCCAGAAAAGATGCTCTCTGTGAGGACCGCATCAGAGGGGCCAGTTCCTAAGGACTGAAATTGGTTCACAATTGACACAGTTGGTGAGGATGGTGAGAGCAGGAAGTATGGGGGGTTTTCCTCAGAAGTCCATCCTCAGCTACAATATTTTTAGCAGGTTTAACTCTTGTTGGTTCTGAGCAGACCATTCAGGTTACCTCCTGTATGTATAGAGATTCATCATTGTCCCAGATCAGACCAATAATGTATGCATATATGCCCCTGGGTGCTTTAGATGGTTCAGAATATCTCCCTATCTGTTTGCATGGTATGCAAAGTGTAGTGGGTCCAGCAGGGGGGCTGATATGTCTTCAGCAGCAGAAGCTCATAGAACGTCATGACAACAGATGTCAGAGCAACAGGCGTGTTGATAAAGGCAGAAATTTATGGTCTGGGCAATTATCATTTTCGTCCAAAGGTGGACTGGCAGACTGGACAAAAATCCTCTGTGTTGGATTACTAGTCCAGCCTTGATGGTTTTGGTTTAAAAACTGAGTGAAGACACTCCAAACTTACTGTAAATTTGTAAATCAAATCTACTTTAAACGAAACTGCCAGTCAGATCCCAAGTACATGAAAGTACAGAAGAAAAAATGCAGCTTCAAAATTTTGATTTCTTATCATAAAACATACCTGATTATTGTAATCACATGTCATACCCAACAAATAAGTCTTACCAGCGGATTTTAAAAGTGTTTTTTATTCACATTTCTGTGTTTACTGAAGTGAAAAGGGAGAGATCTGGTTAGGATTACAACGTGGTATGCTACAGCTTTAATGTTGATAATTTCACATCAGTTACACTAAATTAATGACACTGAATTAAAGTCCCTCATGTTTATGACAATCCATCTAATATTTACAGAAAAGCTCTGTTGTAAAAGACATTGACAACAGCAACAAGAACAGTAGCAGCAGCACCACCAGGGATTCTGTCTGTTTTGAGCTTTAAATCTAACTTAATCCTGGAGCTTACAATTTGTATCACAGAACATAAACACATAAATATTGTATATATTCAAAGTAGCCTTGGTACATTAAGGGATGTTGATTTTATAAATGTTGATGTAATAAATCTATTTGTATTTATAGGGTGAGTTACATACTATAAAAAATAAACCTATTTTTAAATAAAACAATATATGGCAAGCAGTCATCCTGATAGTGTTTACATAGTCCTTTTTTGCATTTGGGGCAATTGGCAGATGCAAACTGGCTATCCAGCTTTTACAGCAACTGCTGTAGGCATTACTTACTGTCACTATAGGAGCCTAAAATAGCATTGCTATTATTAGTATCAACATTAGTAAGGCTGTGCACTTGCACAACCACCAAATTTGCAGTGAAATCTGAAGGCTTCTGCCCCTTTAGCTGTGAATATAATGAACACCAAAATTCAAACTATATCCTGGATGCTAATGTTAGATGTTATAATGTTAGTAATGTTATATATTTACCAAGGAGGTTTTGTTTTTCAGGAAAGTTTGTGTGTTTGTTTGTCCATCTGTCCTTCACTGTACAGCATAACTTGAAAAGAATGGCTGGATTTTAATTATTTATTTATTTATTTTTTACCAAAGGCGCCCCTCAGTTCAAGGAACAATCCATTAAATCTTGGTGATGATCCACATCATAATTTGGATGCAAAATCTTTTTCAAGGATTCTTCAACAGTTTCTAAACAAGTGAATATTGACAGCTTCAGCATCAAACTCAAAAAAATATCAGGCAAAATTTACTGCTTGGTGGAGGTTTGCGCTCTCAGAGTGCTTTCATGCTTCTATTTGCATTTCTCAGAGAACACTTTAGTTACGAATAAAAAAACGGTCTTACACTACTTGTGTCTTTTCCTTCTCAGCATCAAATATTTTTTAGCCCTTTTCTCACTTGATCTTGGACTTTTTCTCTTTTTCCACACCTCCAGCTGGCATTGCTGTATGTATGAATGCTGTAGGCCTATTTGCAAAAACAAGAAAGTATCTGCTCTTGTTTATAATTTAGAGTTAACGGTTGACTAAAAAGAGGATTTGAACTTAGAGGTTTCAGATTAAAAATGCTTCACACTAAGATCAAGGAATCCTTTGTACAAGCCATGTTTCATCCAACAGGTGCAACTTTATTACAAGGGTGAAAAGGTAAAGTGGTTGCACTGTTGTACCTTAATTTGTCCCTGGTTCATACAGTGGAAACAAGGCAGGGATTGGGTCATTAAACCACCTAAAATGATTTCTGTATTAGAATTGCACCTGGAAAAAGAATTGTTTTTAGTTTCCAACAAACCACTAACTGGTCAGTTTGTTTCTGTGCATCTCTGGTGCCACATACACAGCCTCAAGCTGTGGAAATAGGTTTTCTATTTTTTAATATCTTTCTCTCTGCTTTTTCATTTATTTACATTTAAATAAAAACTATCATTAACATTGGATTGAAGGTCATGTTTTGAGTTTCACGAGATTTTTTTTCCATATGTATATAATTTGTCTGCTTCTGACTGACGCTCTGAAAGCTGTAGACTAGAGAAACAGAGTGAAAAGAGGAGGTGGAGAAAGAGGAGGTGCATAAGCTGGTAGAGGTGGAATATGCAGTAACTCTGAACTATCTCTCAAACTGCGGGGACAGACAGGAGCTAATATAAACAGCCTGCCCTTCACTCGGGGCTATCAGGGGGTGAGGAAGCAGTTACCTCTGTCACTGACCCCCGGCCCTTCAAACAGGCAGCTCCGGCCCATCTAGAGCGGCCAGCGGTCATGGCCACCCTGGAGGGCTGTCGCTGTCGGAGTGCCAGCGCCCGAAATAACAACAGCATTCTCTACAGCATTTTGAAAAGCGATAGCCTTGTGACCGCCGAGGAGCCACAACAACACCACCATCATCAGCAGCATTCCCAACATCAAACCCTGCAGCATCTGCTCCTGAAGGGCTCCTCCTCCCTCTCGGGCTCGCTGCAGGAGCTCCGGCAGCAGTCGTGCTCCTGCGGCTCTACGCGCCGCCGGGGCGTCCTGCGTTCACCTCAGGTGACGTGCAAAGCTGCGTCGGCGGTGCTGGTGAAGACGCTGCACTTCGTGAAAAACGTCCCCTGCTTCCGCGAGTTGCCGGATGACGATCAGCTGATATTGATCCGGAGCGGCTGGGCACCGCTGCTGGTCCTGGGGCTGGCGCAGGACCGGGTGGACTTTGAGACGACGGAGACGGTGGAGCCCAGCATGCTGCAGCGCATCCTCACCGGTGTGTCAGAGCGGCAGAGCGAGGTCCTGGCCGATCAGAACAGGGTTGCAGTCGGAGTGTCCGTGGTGGACATCGAAGCGATCAAAGCCTTTCTGAAGAGGTGCTGGAGTGTGGATATCAGCACGAAGGAGTACGCGTACCTGAAGGGAGCTGTGCTCTTTAATCCAGGTAAATGTCGATTTTCTTAAGAGTGCCTGAAATGTGAAATGTGAATTATACTGGGATACTTAAGTAAGACAATTCCGTCTGATCAGAAGAGAAATAAGAGATATTTGCGATGGTCGGTCTTAAAAAATTAAACTTTTCTTATACTCTTCTTTTAGATCTGGAAGGTCTGCGATGCGTTCACTACATCCAGGGGTTGCGTCGGGAAGCGCATCAAGCTCTGAACGAGCACGTCCGTCTGATCCATCGCGAGGACTCGATGCGCTTTGCCAAGCTCCTGATCGCCCTGTCCATGCTGCGGGCCATCAGCCCGCTGGTGGTCGCACAGCTCTTCTTTAGACCGGTGATCGGGGCGGTAAACATTGAAGAGGTGCTCATGGAAATGTTCTACGGAAAGTAGGTCACTTAGAGCATTGATGAATCCAAACAAAAAGAAGAAGAAAAGCTCTGAACTTGTTTTGTATCGGATGGGAAACTAACAGGGACTTGGTAAAACATACATAACTGTTGAAGGACTGTGAGAAAACTGACCCAGAAAAGATAGAAAGAGAGTGCGTGTGTGCCTATGAGAATAATGTGGGTTGGGAGAGATGTTATTACAGAGGAAACTTAAAGCAGCTGCTACAATTCATAACTTATTTGTTTTTATAAAGGCTATTTTTCTAAAATAAAAAAAAACTTTATCCCATTACAATGTCTGTGTGAGTTTCTGATCTTTCATCACTGACATACTTTCAACTGGGAAAACAGTCGATCATGAGGTAACATCCCATGATAAGCGTGTAGCAATTTAAAATATGACGATCTGAGTCATAATGTTTCATTTCAGATTCACAGCATTGATTGAACAACGCATGTCACTGTCACAATAAACGGCGGATAATCCAAGTTCTTTGGACATGATGGGTGTAATGTCACATTGGGCCACTAGAGGGCAAGGTTTTACAACATGCAGTTTAGATCTCAGACACTTTGGTCCCGACTGCTGGATAAAATGTGTCCATGTAAGAATTTTGTAGGAAAAAAAAAAATACCGTAACAGATTCATTCCACACAAAGTAAAAGTAAATACAAACGAAGCCAAAAGGACCCAGTCTTTTCCGCAAGACCTATATTCATGTATAAGTTTCACCCTTGAAAAACAGCAGGAAGGCTACCAGCAGATAGAATTATGAAAAAATATATAGAAATTACAATTCATGAGGAAGGAGCCCAGTCCCTGTTTAATTATTGTTCATCGTTTGATAGGTAGATGACTAGAATCTTCTCTTTTCTGTTGGATTCTCCTCTCTCCCCGAAAGAAAGGATCATATTAAAAAGTTTGCATCACAGCCTGAACCCAAACAAGAAGGAAATGTAATTATTTATATTACAGAATTATTATCAGGACAGAATAGGTTGAGTTCCCTTTAAAGTGTATATATTTTGCATAATAGGATCCATTAAAAAAGCAAATTACAATGTGAGCTTATTTATCAGCACTCCTGTTAGAGAAGCGTTTATGCCGTGATTTTTTGCTGAAGCATAATCTCACACTGAAAATCCAATCTTCAGTTTGTATTTATTCAGTAACAATAAGAAAAGGGAAATTTGCTTTTACAGAATGTATCGGAGATTTTCAATATAAAATAAACATAACTATAGAAGTTTAAATATTTAAACTTTAATTTTTTAAGTTGATTGAAGAGTCTAAGAACTTCACAATATAATCCACAATTTTGTGTTTTCCATAGATATTGTGATTATGTGAGGTAGGAGTATATCTCCTCTGCCACTCTTTTCATACGGAACAGAAGAACCTTTTGTTTAGAGAAAAAACACATATGAAGAAATAATAATATTGATATGGAATCACCAGTTCCTAACATACAGACCCCATAACTATTCATGAAAAATACATTTGAAATTTTTTCATACCTTGCCCAATAAACTATAACAAAAGCACCAGCCAAATAATAATCCTCATCCCCACTGGACAATATTCTAGAAGAGAAAGACATTCAAAACAACTGTCAGCACAAACAAGTCTGATCATCCAGGCAACTTTTGCTTTGCTGGAGATTAAAATATTTCCACTCTAAGAAAACTCAAAGATCAGGCTAAAGGTTGTCATAGAGATTCTAAACACAGACAAGGACTACTTGAATACTTTTCCAAAAAGAGATCAGTCTAAATTTTTGTCTATCCAGATTACAGAAAAAAGAAGAATTTCTTCCCAAACCATTTCAGAAATGTAAAGTTTTGGGTTATTTTTCTTTATACTGCTTGGCTTTTAATTTCATATTCACATCCTTTTTTTGCCCCACGATACATTTAAAGACAATTAGACATTTCTATATGAACAATTCTAAGTTTTTTAGAATGTGTGTATTAGGGGTCTGGTTTGCTGTTTGCTTGTTGTTTGCATGAGACAGAAAGTCTGGTCCTTTATTGGAATATCATGGAGATCTTCTTAAAGGATCATACCATGCCTCAAGCTAATGTCAATATAAGAATCTTCAAAAAGTTAGAATAGAACACAAATAGAACGAAATAAAATAGAAATATCCTTTATTGTGCCATTGTGGGGACATAAAGGTATGTTATTGGCAAAAATACAAAAGCTATTAAAGATCTTGATTTACAGAACTTGTTTTAACCTTTCTGGCTTGAGTTGTATTTTTGTTTTACTATAGAAAATAACACACTCTGAACAGATGAGTTTATAGTTGATTAATATTGTTGGCTCTAACAGAGAATAAAGTACGATCTCATTAAGTCTCTTGGCTCAATCGGAAGCTTCTTTATTTTAGCCAATTGCCTTATCAATTTTCTTATTCCATTGGGTTAATTTTAAAGCACTGGAATGAAAAATAAGAAAAGTTTTAACACAGACTTTTGAATTCATATTTTTGAGAGTAAATGGTCTTTCTATGACAGCAACTAAATAAAGAGACACCACTGAGAAACAGCCAGAGCAAAAAAAAAACCCAAACAACAGATGTTATGCACCTTCTGTGGTCTACATAAAGTTAAAGATTTTCTATTTAGGTCAGAGAATCAACAGACCATAAAATGGCCCCTTCTCCCGAGGTCACCCTCAAGAGAGAAAGCTCTTCCATCAGTGCTGAATTTGTAGTAGCAATTGAGGGGTTAGCAAGTTCAAAACAGGAGCATCTGCTGCACTGTATTGATGTATGGTTTGTTTTGCTGAAATTATATATATGTATGTGGTTAAAACAATATACTTGGATGTGGAACATTCTACCACATTTTGAACATAAAATTAAGGATGCTGTGAAAAGACTGAAACCACAATGAGGTCATTTGATCTATTTTTACCTTTTTGCAAAATATGCCTTTAGCTAAAGCACACAAATAAACAATTGTCAAGAAAATCTACCATCTGACCTTCGGGACATGTTGATCAGATTCAATGTAGCGGATGAGAGATCAAAAAACTAAATCAAAAGCAGCTTAGTTTAAAGGTGCACACACTTACGCATGAGTAGATATTTTATTCATCACATTTTTCACAAAAAGCAGAATTTTTTTTCTTTTTGAAGTTGATTTGTGAAAGAGATTTATCTTTTTCAAGACAAAAACTGTCAAAACATTTAACATTGTCATATTTATTTTCCTTAAACATTAAGTTTAACAGGATTGTCTTTATTTTAGATATTTAGGGTATGTTGTTTAAACTAACCTCTGATATTGAGTATACAAGAAGAATGGTACACCTGAGAATTATTTCATTTTTTGGGGTTTGACAGAGATACATAACCTTTTTGAGACTTAACCTTTTTGACACTTAACTCATGTACCACCTTTATAGACCATTTTTTGTTTTTTACTCTTATTCCCCGCATCAGCTTTCAAAGTTTTGGAATATAGATGTGTCAAAAAAATAATAAATAAGAAAACATTGAGCTTATGCAACAGAGCGGCCTGCAAGGGATGCATTTTGTCTTAGCATCTACTGCTCTCCAAACAGGCATTTGGGAATGCTGACCTGGTTTCCAACCATCCTTCAGAGCAGCAGGTTTTTGTCTTTCTGCATTTTTTTGTTTTGTTCTCACAGAGGAGCATGTTCTATAAAAACTGAATGCAACCTTGAAAGGAATGAAGGTGATGTTAGCGATAAACAGGGATATAAGTTCTGTTTGAAGTTGATGTGAAACCTCCTCTGATAACTCTCACATACCTCCTGGTGGTCCAACAAGGCGTTGCAGTATAACAGAGAGAAGGAAAGGAGATGCTCAAACTTGGAACACACAAGTTTCGCACAAAAACTCACACTCGCACATATGCTGCTGCCTGCTTTTCTTTGATTATATTCTTGCTCATATCTATCTTCCTAGCATGTACCTTCTCAATGGGCCTTATTTTATCAGCAATTAAGTCCTTAATTGCGTTGAGTAAGAAAGAGTCTATTAATCCTGTGACGGCTAATAAAACTCCAGATGTGTGGCTGGAAATGACAAACTGGCAACTGTCACCACCCAGTCTTGTTCTTGACAACGTTTAGATGTTTTATGTTGAGACCTTGTATATAAAGAAAAGAGTAACAGTTTATTCTATATTTTGTTATTGCTTTGGCAGATCTGTTTCTGTACTTGCATAATCAATAGTCTGTTCGCCTTAACTGACCTAGACCACCTCTAAATCAGTATTCTTGCCCATGTATTTTAGTCAGTCTTCCTCTTTGCTTTCATCTGACCCAGATTTTTTTCTATCCGTTTTCTCCTGGGCTTGGTAGACATCAGTAAATCTATTCACAGTCTTTAATGTCTTTTTCAGTTTAGAGATACAAATGTTTGTTGTAGTTAGTGTTTACTCCCAGGAGATGGCACTGTTAAGCAGCGCTTATCAGCTGTGAGCTGCTAACTACCATAATGATTCAATTAAACCTTAAAGACAATGTGTTTCTTTCTCATAACATTTTCTGTCAGTGTGTGGATGTAGCTTTTGTCAGAGAGAGTGGTGGATATATAAAGGCAATAGCACACAGCAGAAAAAAAACACAGAAGGTCAGTCAACACCTTGGGACATGCAAAATTTACACAGTTATCAAAAGGTAAATGGGATGTTACTTATAAATCCTTTACCTGTAAGCCTATGATAAGGACGGAGCGGCTCATGATTATATGAGCTTTTGTGACAAAAAACTAACAATAAAATAGAAAGAAAGCAAGACCAAACAACAGGAAGGTAATGAGGACGGATGTTATTCAGGAATCATACATTTGGGGATCAGTGCCTGACAAATGTTCATCAGAGAAAATAAATTGTGGAATTAAATCCTCCAACCTTGAGGTTCCAAGGTTCATTTGGTTAATAATAATAATAATATAAAATAAATAATAATAATAATAATAATCTCCATACCAGAGATTTAAAGGTATTATATGCAGAATTCTATCTGTAACTCTCCTTAGTGACAGATAGCTGAATGTGAAAAAAATAAAATAAAAAGTAAAAATTCTGGCAGTATTCTGCAGGGGTTTATCCTCTATATTTGAGATGCAACTTAAACTGTACAAATATTTTTTGAGCAGAAAAAAGTAACGTAGCTCACGTAGCACACCTGGAAAAAATGTGTTTCAAAAGGATTTGATAAAATTCAGCCACATTTTCTGTGTATAGAACCATCTTCTGGGAAAGTAAAAGTTCTTTATTTTTTCTAGTGATGTAATAGAAGCTTGTATTCTTGTTGGAGGGTATTTCTGATCAAACCTGTTTTCTTTTGTCAACATTAGACAATCATGTTCTGCTGGTGTAGACAACATAAACCCAAATACTTCCAGTTTTAGAGACACACTGGTCCAATGGACCTTTTTTTTTTAAGACAAATGCGGATGAAAAGTATTTATCAGCTTTGAGACCAATGAGATTGCAGATTTTGATTTATTTATATTTTACACTTTTCTGGCTTTAAAATCTAACATTTACCTATTACCAGAAGCTAAATGCAAACATTTAGACTGCGACTTCCATGATGGTTTCAAATTACTGTAAGGGAATTATGCCAATTTTTATTGCCTCATTAAGGATCTTTTGTATTGGTCATTTATAAATTTCCTGCTGCAGTTTTTGTCTCTTTTTGTTCATTTAACACACCCTTTTGTAATCCTTAATGTTTGGACATACTCGAGTGTCGTTGATTCTGTCATTCTTAGACTATAAAATTCAATTTTGTCCTTGTTAGAGTAAATGGACTGAAATTATTTACCAGTTTTCTAGTATTACCGACCATCTAAAGGCCTTCTACACTTCTGAGTCACAGTCACCCTTTCACACTATAATGCACACAAACATCCATACACCGATGCACAGTATTGATAGGTAATAAACTCAACCAGGGTTGAATTTATTGTTGTAGGAAAACATTTAACAGAGGGAGCAGTGAACTGGACTGTTAATGTCCTGACTGTCAGAAAGCTGCTTCACTATAGTAGCTGCTGTTTTTGGAATTTGCACACAATAGTTTCTGTCTTTATGACAGCTTTTATACACACAGTCATACATATATTTTCTGATCTGATCTTTGCTTTTTAATAGCTGTTTTGTGTGACTTTTTATTTGTAATTTATGATCATTAATGATACTTTTATATCATGTATAGTTTGATATCTGATCTCGTCTTTTACAGAGATATAATTTCTACTTATTATATTAAAGGACCTTGGCACCTTACAGTATCTTTACTCTGGCTTTGAGGCTTATAATTGTACTGTTTATACATCATTATATTGTAGATTCCCATTTTGACACCCAGCAACATCTCCTTTAGATAACAGGCATTTTGATTTTCTCTGTCAAGGAACATAAAGGCATAGGGGAGGAAAATGAGGATGAAATCTGTCAGGAAACCCGATCAGCCATTACAATGAGGGTGAACCTACCTCCAACAAAGGCAGACCAAAAACTAATTCAGCGAGGTAGAAGTCACCTCTGTTCCCTTTACGGGACGTCTAGATCAGGATTTATTTTTTTGTTTCAAAGCCGATCATTGCTGAAGCTACCCAGTATGACATCACCAAAAGTCCTGTAAAACGACCCTTTAGTCTTCACTTATTGATGATGTTTATTGACATTTTGTGACCTCTATAGTTGTTTCAAATGCTGCTTTGACAAGATTAACCAGGTTAAAAACATGTAACCCAACAGACTTAAAGCGTTATAACTTGCTTTTAAATATATCTCTATATCCTCATTTCTTACTCCTGGTAACAAGTTTCTTTTTCATGCAGACTTGTTAGCTTAAATGCAAGTCTAATGTTTTTACCGTGTGGGAAAACTGGAGCAAAATCATAATGCTGATTATTTAAAATATAAAAAATAAAATCCCAATCTTTTCTTCACTTACAAAAATATCAAAGCTTATCAGAATATATATTCTGTGAATGTAAAGCCCAGGCAGACGTTTAGAAAAACAATCTCATTTTTTTTCTTGTCCTCACAGAGTTGAGCTGTAGGGAAATAAAATGCATGCATATGTGGACCCTGTTTTGTGTTTGTTATGGTCAGTTAAAGGTGAATGTATGAATTGATGGATGTGGTGCTTTTTCTTTCAGTCTTACTATTTACAACTGCTGCTATGGTCAAAACAGATACATGTAGATTATAAAAACAAAGTTGACTCCGTTAGGTGTGTACAAAAGATTTAAAGGTTTTATGAATTATTGACAAAAATTAATAAAGCTAGACACAAAAAGAAACCATTCAAAGGAAATCAATGCTTTTAATGTGCAGTGAGAAAGTAGGGGCAACTGATAATGATTGTGTTTCTATAAAGATAGACATTTCTTTCCAAGTGAAAATTGTGTTTATATATTTATATAAATATCTATATTATATATAGAATACATATCTATTTTCTATGCATACTTAAAAATCACACCTTCAAATATATTTAAAAAGTCTTTCAAAACATACCTGTTTTCTTCTCTCCCATTAAAACGGGAACTATCTCTATGAACCAAATAAATTTGAATCATCGAGGCGATAAAATGATGCTTCAAAAATGAAAACGTTGAAAAGATTTTCGTCTTCTTTTGAACCGGGAGTAATAGAGGATTCTTTGTTAAGTGGGATTCAAAAAAACCAGCTTAGTCTCTCAACAAACCAGGAACCACGTTTACAAGAGTACAGAACCAGCAGGACGCTTAGACACGTATCCCCTTTCTATGGAAGATGAAATGCAAATAATCATGACATCTCAAGCAAACTTTTTTCTCTTATAAAAATAGAATTCTTTTTTTTAAAATAATCTACAGATTTTCTTTTTAAGGTGAGGCATTTCACTATCACTCTAAAACAGCCAGGCTGTTTGTTTCAATAAAAAAAAAAAACATCAACAGCTCCAGAAAGAGATCTGCCAGTCTGTTGGTCTGATTGGAGGGGACCGGCGCTTCTCTCCGACCTCTTCTACCTTCTGCGCCCCAAATGGCCAGATGTTTTTTGCCAGCTTCTCAGTCTTTTTGCATATTCTATTATTTTTTTGAAATGAGTTTCTTTTTAAAACAAATACACCTTTTACAAGGTTAACAAAAAACAGGTTTCAGCTCTTCACATTACCTGAAAATGTCCAGGTCATTCAAACATTTTTTTCATAAAAAACAAAAAGGTAGCTTAAACTACAAAATGATTTAAAACAGAACTTACAAAAGAAAAAAAAAATAACAAAAGGATAAAACAACCATGACATACTGGCTTTTCAGTCAAGTTAGATAAAATAAACAAAACTTAAAAGAATGAAAAATATACAACTTTATGCAACAAGTTTAAAGCAAAGTCCTACAGTGGAGAAGGCAACAGACATGAGTGAATTAAACGCATTGAAGAACGAAACAGAAAAACACTGATGCTACTAATAAAATGCAAATATATGTACAGACCCTGTTTTCCTTTTGTTTGTATGTATGCACATTTTCTTTTAGTGAGGATGTTGGAATCATGTGTCATCCGTAACACAGAGTTCCAGCACTTTATTTGTCAGTCTAGAAAAAAAACAAAAACAAAACTGTTTTTCGTGTTTCTTCTAGTTCCACAAAAAAGATAAAATCACTCATTAGAAGAGACTAGGTCATCTTGAAAGACAGGAGGAATCACCTCCACACCATCCATCCTATATTTTGTGTCAGTGGTGATCTGAATAGATCCACTCTGTTGTTTAAACTTCTACTTTTGGTTCTTGTCATGTCTGACCTGACCCTCACTGTTCTTCCTGAAGCCAGCTTTGAGTCTGCCTTTATTACCAGATGACACTGGAGATGCTGGTTTCTCTTGGCAGCAGAGGGAGCATGGCGTTGTTGGCGTGAGCCTCCTCCAGGCTGTGCTCCCGGCTCTTCCCGGGAGGCCTCTGTCCGTTGAGCAGTGTTAGTGGGATGTTGCAGTAGGTGTGCTGGTTTCCCAGAGATGAGAGAGGTGGCAGGGTCCCCCCGGGGGGTATATCATATTCGTAGCTGCGGTAGTAGTGTTTCTGCCTCATGGTGGTGTGGTAGGTGTTGTGGAACGAAGAGCGCAGCTCTGGATGGGCGGTGGCCATTGCTGTGGAAGTGGCTGCTGCCATGGAGATGGCGGAGACGGTCTGCAGCTCCCCGAAGGGGCCCTGCTCGCTGACATCCAGCGCCGGCTCATGCGTGAGCATGGGCTCAGTGCGCCTAAAGGGCATCTCATACTGCAGTTGCTTCCAGAACTTGGAGTTGAGCTTGTTGCTTTTAGGGCCTCTCCATTTGATGACAGTGAGGGCTTTGATGGTGTGTTTTAGAGCTTCCACCTCCTGGTAGTTCATGATGCCTCGCAGCTCAGCGCACTCGATCAGGATAACCTTGATCTCGCCGCTCACCAGCATGTTCCGCAATCGGGTCTCTAGCTCAAAGATGCTCCAGCCTCGCCGCACCACATAGTTGGGTGTCATGACTATAATAAGGCGCCTGCTCTGGTCTACGCACCGTGCCACATCCTCTATATACGCTGCAGAAAACAAAAAGAAAGACAACTGAAAACAGGAGTTGCAAAGATAAAAAAAGGTGCTTTGAGTATTGATATATGATTAATGAGTTCACAACCACGAAACTTAATGATGGATGAACATACACAAAGACAAGACAATGACAGTTGACTTTGTTGCCTTGCAGCTTGTTTTAATGTGTAGATTTTCCTACAGAGACCCTGTTATGTTTAAGACTTCTATGAGGCACTTTAGTGAAGAAATTATTAGACTCACAGGACACATTTTTATTGCATGGTCATGGATTTCAGAATAACTTCAGGCTTTTAATTATGGTTCTAAAATCATTCTTCTGTCAGAGATTAGTTTGTAACTTCTTACCTCTTTAGCTGTCAAAATCAATATTTTGTTGCAAGGGGAAACCTTTGTGGAGGTTTTTCTACTCCACAAAGCCCCATAATTAAACTAAGTGTTACATTTATAAATACATTTTAGCTTATATTTGGCCATTGACCCTTGGCAACAAGATCATATATTTTCCAAAGCCATCAACAAGCTTCTGCCTCCATTGTCACTGCCTATTTCAACTATCTTCTTGATAAAATGGGTACAAATAATCTTAATTGGTTGGTTTTTTTGGCACAGACAAATGTTAAGGCATAAGCAGGGCTACGCATTTTAATAGGGAGGGGGCTTGGACGTTTATTTGAAATAAAAACCTAATCTATCCATCCTGAAACCAGTTTTAGGAATTGTTTGGTGCCACATTTGTGTTTGACACCCAGTTTTGTCTAAATTTTAATCATCAACTGAACAAGCAGTGAAGACACAAACTTTCAAGTTAAATTCGCTGCTTACTGCAAAAGAAACACAAGTCATTGTACTGACCCTTAAACATTAACATGTGAATAAGCTTGATGCTCTCTTTAGAAAAGCATTACAAGTCAAGGTGAGACGTTCAAAGCTAAAAAAAACAATATAATCTGTTAAAACCTCAAAGACCGCTTTGATTATTTCAAATAAAACCAACACAAAGACAAGAAGAAGTATAAATATTAACAGTTATTTGTCATTTCATAATTAATGCTGATTTTCTAATTGTTCAAACTTCAAAATATTTATCTTAAATAGATAATCAATAAGCCTCTAATTAACATATTACTAATACCCATGATAACTGGATAAAAACTTAGTTTTAGACAAGTACAGCATCTATACCTCTCAATTAATATCTGCTTAAAGACTCTAAGCAGAAGCACATCTTCAACTTGATCTCACAAAATCTTCTTAGGAAGAAAATTTTACTGCTCTTGGCAGAAATGTTTACACTCAGGCACATTAGAAGCGAAGAGTGTAAGGCCATAAAAAATTGAGGACCCTCAAGAGATACTTATAATATTTATAGATTTATATTTTAACTAGGTTTATTTTCCATTTTTCCAGGTTTTTAGGAGTTTGCCAAAGTTTTCTGTATTTCTTCTGAATTTGGTCTCTAAATGCCATTGCTGAGAAAAAGCCTTCACATTTCATAGCAGGGATGGCGTCAAAGATTTAATTCGCATATAGCTGAGAACTAAAGAATATTTTCTTTTTGTTTCATTTGATTGAGAAATTATATTTTTCTTATTAGGTTATCCAATGTTTGGCAGAGAACCGACAGAAGCACTGCAGAAACCATTATTCCCTCACAAAGTCTGTTCGGTTGGTTAATCGTCTGAACAAAGCTCATTGCCACGGTCTGCTTAGTGTGACGTGTCAGACAACGGTAGAAACGGACTTTAAGGTTTCTAAGGATTTTTTATGTCACAAGCTATAGTGCTTTTGAGCACTTGAAACAACATCGTCCTTACTAAGAATTTTTTCCAATGTATTTTTACATCTTTCCTGAATTTTACTCAAAAAGGATCCAGAAACCAAAAACTACATTATTATACTATTTGTAATTATGACTATAGAGTACGTAAAGAGTATTCTTTTGGTTGAATATAAAATATGTACTATTTAAGCAGTTTCATTGGTTTACTTTAGCACCAGTGTCTAATTTTGCTTTGCCCTACAGTGTCTAAGGTGAAGGTAAATGAAAGTAGCTAAATGCAAGAGGGTGAGTACCTCCAAAGAGTCGTGTGTCATCCTGGTAATGCTCATTGGTGAGACCTAAACATAAACATTTTAACATTCAGGTCACAGGCTGTACACATCACAGACAAGACACAGAACAATTTTAAACACAGTTGTAAAAAGTAAGCAGTGCCTCCTCTCACTCAGCTTCTATCTTCACATATAATTAATCACATAGCATGTTTCCCTGATTGGACATTCATCCGCAATGATTCTGTTTGGCACTGATGCTGGCGGCAATTTTCTTTTGATTAAAGGATAGAGGCGGCTCAGTTGGCGTGGCTCAGAGCTTTCCCACATTTCTCACTGATGTTTAATTCTTTCTGGACCAAGTAGGATGTGTTTTGCGTTTTATCTGTTCCGCATGAAGCCTACAGTACAAACACGCAGCATCGCTACAAAGTAGAGCACACTGTGTTCCATTGCCACAAACGGACTGCTAACTAGGCACAAGTTAGCTCACATAAAAACATGTTCACACAGAATTATCATGGATTTATTCCTGCATAGATGAAAACCAGAGGCGACGATGAATTTGTTCAATATCTCAGCTCCCAGTGAAACCCTCATACTGTATTCCCTCTTCAGTAGCAGCCAGTCAAGAAACAGCCGACGAGAGGAGGTTTGATCTTCAGCTTCTATCAAACACATTTGGCAGGAAGCAAGTGAAAAAAAAATCTTGCTGACACTTTCCAACTAAATATTTTGGAAATTTGAAATATTAATCTAAAAAAAAACAACAGGTTTAGCCCTAATATTATGACCACTAAAAAGCTAAAACTAGTAATCTTATTAAGTTATTAGATCACACTGGGTGAGATAGGTCAGGAAGAAAAAAATATCTCAGCCCTTTATTTGTGTTTAATTCATGATCTGTAGAAAACATTAAAATAATCTGCAGTGGTGAAGATTTACTTCAAAAAAGGCCAGAAAAGGAGAACGTATGAAGCAGTAAAAGGGTCACAAGTTACAAAATTTAAGAATGCAGATGTACAGAGCAAACTGAGCTGGATCTAGTAAATATCTACACTGCTAAATAGTGTAGGGAGAGTTTCAAAGAGTTTGTGACCTCACCCTGGTCACAAACTCTTTGAAACTCTCCCCTCTGGCAGAAGGTTGAGGACCATCAGGACCAAAACCTCACGC
>JAUZNJ010043460.1:17024-33190 GCA_034780135.1 Jordanella pulchra | reverse complement strand
CTCCCGTCCTGGGGCAATCAGACGATCGGCTGCGAAGTGTCCTGATTTCTGAGAATCTATCACTGAAAGCCACTACACCCTCAAATATAATCAAATAATTCTCTGAAAGGCTTCCGTTTTGTTCCTCACCATATGGGCTGAGGCAGAAGTTTTCCTGGATGTCCGATTCTCCTTCAGCAGTCAGACTACAGGCGTCACAAATAACACTCCCTGAGTGAAGGAAAGACAAACAGGCTTTTATTTAGTTGTGTGCAGCCTGGATGGAAAACACAAACCCAAAAAAACAAAACTTCATCTCCAAAGGCATGGATTGACTTGATAATGAATAAAACAGATGAGGAAGTAAAAACAATAACATGTAAATTGCCTTTAAAGACAGAAAAATCACAGTTGCTTTTACCAAAAACACATTATAACATCTAAACAAATAAGTAGTTACAAAACTAGATGAAGTAGTAAAATGAATAAATACATCTTTAAAAGAAATACAGTGTTTTGATGTTATGAATTTACGTTTTTAAGTATTTTAAGTAACTTATTTTAGTTATATTATAGCTTCTTGTATGGAAATGAGTCAGATAGCATTTAGATTTGACTAGTCTGTAGTACAAAGGACTTGAAGACTAATGACCTCTGACTGGACTTGGATGAATTTAGTCGTACTTGATGCTGTCATTTAAGCAAATATTGGATGTAGGGAACCTATCAGAGCTCCAAACATGCAGAGTTGTCAGTCCATTGGGCTTAAAATCTTCACAAAGAAGAAAAATTGATTATTTTGTGTTTCTAGTCTTTTATGGCTTGCTCCTTATGATTTATTGATTACTTGAAATTTAAACCAAAGAACTTAACTTTAAAGACTTTAAGCATAATTTTAACTTGCAAAACAATGACGTGGTTTCACCTCTAAGCTGAAAAATTAAAGCTGAGAAAAAAACAGGGTGTGAAATATCTCACAATCATCACTTCAAACCTATTCTTCCTAAAGGCTGACCTATACAATTCAGTAACAACCAATCCTCTCCTAAATATTTCTCTTGTTTAATTTCTCCCTTCTGTATACATTACAATCAATCATATCCAAGTCAGTCATTCTAAGGGGTCCTAACACTTAAACCTCAGCCAGAAGTCACAACAAACATCTCTGGTAGTAAACTTCAAGAAGAACAGAACCTCAACACACCAGAACAACAGACCTTTACAATATATCCACACCCAACAATCTCCAACAACATGATAATAGGAGGGAAGTTATTTCCAAACAGTATTTAAAGAAGCTCTAATCCTCATTATCAATAACAGCAGGATCCAATAATTTCACCCTTCAGTTAGTTTCCTCAGAACATTTGAACCTTAAATCCCTTAAATCGCATCGATAACATGAAGAAATGTATGGATAGAATATCTTATAAAATATTTCTGTAAAGACAGTAGATATGATAAAATGATGAACTAACTAGAGAAATGTGAGCCCTGGCCTGATTATTCAACATGTTTAAGTTATAGTCTTGCTCTTAGTCTACAGCCTTGAATGTTCTTTGTTTGAATTTTCACAAAAAATAAAATAATATTAATCATGCTGTGATAAAGAATCAGAATTTAACAATATGTTCAGTGAAGAACTACAAGTTTCAATAAGTCTAAATATTTGATATTTAAAATGCTAGAATTAAAAAAGTAGAGACAGCTTCAGAAAACCCAAAGGCAGCATTTTGAATGTAGTAGCAACTTATTCATCACGACTTACGTCTTTAACCTCAATATAGTTTTAATTTACAAAACTATTTTCTACACTGGTTATATTGTGCAAATCAAAGGGGATCTCCTGTTCAATATATAAACAAACCAAGAATCACACTGAGAAAATGCATGGAATAAAGTTTAGGTTTCAGGAAGAAACCTAAACTTTAATAAAACAAAAATGTTTGACTTACTTAAAATTCCCCGATTGGAAACTGCTTAAATTGAGCCTCAGTGTGAAAACATAGTTTTTAAAACATTTAAAGTGCATTAAAAGCTTAGACCTGATTACTAATGCTACACCTCCCAGATGCACTATAAAAAACCAATTTTTTTTTAGCTAAAAATGTATTTTCAGTTGCGTAAACCTGAAAAACTGAGTGTTGAATAATGGGACAATAATTTAAGTCAGTTCAGAAAACCAACTTCAGAAAACTAACTTTCTTGAGAGAGTTGACAGTACTTCTAAGTTGTTGGTAGTTTCAAAAGGTAAAAGTTCAGCTTATGTTTGAGATTTTGTTGTGAGATGTGGAGAAAACACATTTTTTAGTTGGCTTTCTAACTAAAGGCTCATTGTTCACTTTTAACAATACAAGTTGCTGCTAAAGGTTTTCTGCCAATTAAAATTGCATGTTTTGTACACTGACAATGAAAGCTTTTATTCAATGCTTCATTCTAAGTATGAAGTCAACCTATAGTTAAGTTACCAGTAACCAGGGATTGGAACTGCCATTGCTTGGCCTACAGTTTTAGAGATCACAGTATTTGCTACTTGGAACAACTGCAAAGGCCTGAAATTTGAAACTCAGATGGTCACTGTCCCTAAAACAAAACAGGGTTATGTAAAAATGTAGATGACAAATTTCTTACTAAGGGACAATAAGGTCTGAAAACCAGGTATGATTTGTAAGTAAGAAGTTTAAGACTTGTAGCATTTAACACCTTTTTATCACTACTACTTTTACATAAGTTTGGGGGAAAAAAATCTGAATTCCCAGTTACAATAATATAGAATTCAAACTTTGGAAAACTTATATGCAAAGTTTAAGTCCTAAATGTAGAAAAATACTGGAGTTCGCTACCTCAACATTCTGAGTTACCAACTTTTCTTATTTTTTAAAGTGTTATTGGGATTTCCTCAGTTTTTTACCTCGGCTATGGTTCCAATATTAACAGCTGCTGCAGATTTAAATGTAGCCTATTTGTACCTTCTGATTTTTTTTTTTTTCAATTATCTGTCTAATAATTGCGCTTTGGTCATCATTTAATCTTTGTAACTTATTTTATGTATTTTTTTCCATTTAGTTTGATAGTTATGAAAGATTTGAAGACCCCGTCCATGTATATTCGCGGCTCCCAGTGGGGTCCCGAGCCTAACATTAGGAGCCACTGCCTCAGGCTATTTGCATTAATGCGAAGCATCCAGTAAACAAACGCTTCATACTGGTGTTTACTTAAAATTAAAAGTCAGAATATGAAGGACCTTTCAGCTCCTCCTCCCGCCTGACCTCCTCTTCCGTCAGCTCCTCCTGCTGTCCGGTTGCCGGGATGCAGAGCTCGGTCCCGCTCGGGAACCGGGAACAATTGAACATCTCGGGCCACGGGAACCCGAAGGCGCTCATCACGGGCACGCAGCCGTCACGCACGGCCTCGCAAAGGCTCCTGCAGGGGCTGACGGGCCCGCTGAGCTCCGCCAGGCACACCGGGGCGAACAGCGAGCACAGGAACTTCTTGGTGTCCCGGTGGCACAGCTTGGAGACAAGCGGCAGCCAGGCGGCCGACTGCTGCTGCACCTCCTTCAGGGAGTCGTGGCCGAGCAGATTGGGGATCCACATGCGCCGGTAACCGATGCCGTGACAAAGAGATAGGGTGGTCGGGATGGGCTTACAAACCGAGCGGAACGAAGAGCTGAACCCAATGGAGGGAGGTCCGATCGGGACCGGAGCCGCAGTGTCAGAGGCAGGAACCACCGCGGAGAACATAAGAGAGCTGAGAAGAAACACGGACATGGTTCTGGTTCCTTGGTGAAGTTTTCACTGGTAGCACCACTGCCTGGACTTGACTCTCCCGAGGGTGTAAACAAAGAGGTGTTTGGTGGAAACAGGGGGTAATTAGAGGGCAGGCGCCTCCCAGTCATCATCCCACCCCATCAGACTGCTTGTCTGACTCCACCAGAACAGGAGCACTTCTACTGGATCACTAAAAATACAAACCTATAATAAATACGTATTAATCAGATCCCTTGTCCACACACCTTGGGAATATTCACCCTTGACTGTTTTATCACAATTTCAAACTTCCATATATTCCATTTGGAGTTAATGTATTAAAACGAGATAGATTATAATATAAAATTGTAAAAAAAATATTTTCTATAAATTATACGATTAGAAGCTTATAAAGTCAAAATATCTTTGTATAGAGACCCGAGTCAGTTGACACACACCATCCTCTGTTGTAGGTCTTTGCTCACATCACATTTTCCCATTCTTATTTCAAAATAGCTAAAGCTCAGTCTTGGAGATTACTATTTGAGGTATATGGACTTGAACTTTAATTGGACTATTCTGAAACATTACACAAAATGTTATTTGAGCTAAAAACTTTCCATTGGACCTCTGTTTGGATGTGTAGGGCTGTGTCCCAAGTCTCTAGTCAGCAGCAGCCTCAAACAGATTTTCTTCCAAATATCCATCTTCCTATAAACTACTAAAATTCTACCTGTTTGTGGTCATTTTTAATTTACATTTTCGCTTTTAATCAGCAGGTGTATTTTTCTTCTTGTCATTCATTCATAAATTTAGTTTGAGGAGAGCAGAACTAATGTTTGCCCTTTCGAGAAATTCTCCCACCTGAGCTGTGGATATCTGCAGCTCTGTCAGAGTTACCACCTAACCATGTCATTGAATATTGCTGTCCTTGCCCTGGCTGTCAGGCCATGTTTTGGTATTTTTGCACTTTCTAATATTCAATATTTATCCAAACTCTTCTCCCTGATATCTTCTGCTGATTCCTTGATCTTTATGATTATATTTCTTCATTAATGTTCTCAAACAAACCATTGAAGAACAGATGGATATATTCTGGGATTAAGTTACATACAGGCAAATTACTGGTAGGAGGTAAAATAGGCAGCCAGCTGCACTGGATTTTATTTATGGTGTAACAGTTAAAGGGAATGGATGCAAATGCAAACAGTTAAAATATTTCGTAATCAAAAACTAGCTGTGTTGACAGAATAAACCGTCTTAATCTTTAAATTACAAAATTAAACATATTATATTTGCTGTTATTGAAATCATCAAGCGCTCTATTTTAAATGAATAGAAGTGTGGCCTTTTTATGACCTCCAGGAAATTCATAAAAGGAAATTCAAGAGATTTATTCCTTAAATGTAAAAAAACAAACAAAAACAAAACAAAACAAATATTGACTGTACCATTGCATATGCTCCAAAAAACATTTCAAATCTCTGTAAACTTTTTAGGTTATAGAAAGCTGTAAGCTAAAGAAATGCAGCGTGTTGAAAATAAAATGTAGTGATATGTCTTATAAAAACACTGGCTGTGACGTACTCTGTCATCTTCTCACCCAAGGTGTGTTAAGAGATCCTTTCATCTCTCAGAGAGACGCTGCCACATTCACTAACATGTCTTGTCCTGTTTGCTTCCTCCTTCTTGCACTTTGCTGCAGGGTGTGATTCCCCTTAAAGAACAGTAGAAACATGGTTGAATACTCCAACAATATTGAAAATATAGGTTATGCTGTTAATTTAACAGAGACTGTGGTTTATTCTCTGTCAACAATTTGGAAGACTGAGAGTCACCTAGAAAAAAAAGTGGATTATTCCTTATAAACATCCTTAAATATTATATCACTGTTCAAGTTCTCCACCGCTAGGTCTCCCTTTCTACAAAACGAAACATCAGCAGATAGACAACACACACACAGAGGTAAATCATGGCTTCTGTTGCTAGATGAGCGCCACAGGCTACCAAAATAAACAAAAATTAAAGTTGCTAATGTTAGCTTCGTCATTATGCCCCTTTTCCGTTTCTATAGTGTATTTCTCTCAAATATTTAAATGTAAACAGTCCCTACTGTTTCACATTCCCCATTTTGATATATTGTTATATTATGATGCATTACCTTGTTTTTTTTTACAGCAGAACATGAGCATATTGCACTTTACATGTAAAGTGTTGTAAGTTTAATGTAAATTTGATTGGTAGGTGGCTTTGCAGTGGTAACACTTAAAGCACCTTGTTTGTCACTTTCAACTTCATCATGGATAAAAGATGGTCGTATTGACCTACCCAACAGCCATTTGACGTTGATGTAACGTTAAAACAGCCTTGTACACCAATGTTGGATTACCATTGGATTATGATGTGAAGATGAAAGTTGGATATACGCTAAATTTATACTCCTACTATCCTCAGGATTTACCTGAGCACTGGTAGTCTGGCATCTAAGATCACTAGAAATAGCATATAAAATGTTAACAAATCAATGAACTGCATATATACAAAATATGATCTACTGGTTAATAGTGATGTAAAAACAGTCATAACCTAATTATCTGAATTTAAGAAGTTCAAGTGTTTTTCTTTTTAGTCAGGACCGTGCCTCATACTCTAATTGGCAGTTTTGTGATTAAGTTCCCTACTGTTGACCAACTGATGCAACTGACAGATCATGATTAACTGTTTATTCATAGTATTTGCTTTAGAAAACACAAAAAAATTGTTGAAGTGATACAGAACTGCTCAATAAAACCTTAACAACGAATTTGCATGCTGACAGATGTCCAGAGTTCTTTCAAATAATCTGATG
Source organism: Jordanella pulchra (assembly GCA_034780135.1). Taxonomy (NCBI): domain Eukaryota; kingdom Metazoa; phylum Chordata; class Actinopteri; order Cyprinodontiformes; family Cyprinodontidae; genus Jordanella; species Jordanella pulchra. Next base: position 26,614 of record JAUZNJ010043460.1, on the reverse strand, counting down.
GGCATGGTCATAACTGGTTATTGGCCCTGGGTCACAATCTAGCAGGGGCTCTGTTCAACTTTGGGACTTGGGCTTTTCAATCAAAGAACTAAATTTATCCCTGGAGACATCATATCTAGCAAGTGAAAACTGTGATCCTATTGCAATATGACTGAAGCTAAAAGTGCAACATCTTAACTTTTAAATCATTGCTAAAATAAAACTCTATAATATATATATCTATAAATATATATATTTAAAAAATGGTTAATGGAACCTATCAGCCATGGTTTCTGTCTCTCCATATATCATAGATTATTTACAATACATTTATTTTGTATTATATCTTTGGTATAGCGGCCATAAAAGTGGCGAGGACAAGTTCTGCAGGGGCATTGGCCCCTGTTGGCCCCTACCTAAACAGACAGAAGTCAATGTAATTGTGTTTTCACCTGGACTCCCATTACTATTTTTGTAAAACCTTGCATTACATGAAGTAGCCCCTTTATAAATCTTCCCTCGTCACGTGACTGAGACCATCGCTGCTTCTCAAATACCGGAAGTAGTCGTTGTGTTGTTGTCGCTCCACAGCTGTTGTCATGTGATAGCCTGTCTGAGTAAGCTGCTGTACACAGTAGCTTTTTACCTTGTGTTAGGTTAACTTAAAATCCGACAGACGAGTGAGCACCTTTATGTTTGTTGCCGAAGACCAACACGGCTCGTTTGTGACGGAGAGAAGGGAAGCCGGGGTTGTGTAGTTTGACCCCTCGGACGCAGCAATGGGTTGCTGTTACAGTGGCGAGGACGACAGCTCCGGACAGGTAGCTAGCGGCTAGTTGGTAGCCCAACATGATTACTCCTTCCTGGCTTATTTTGAAGTTAACACACTGTCGTATTGTTTAGTTTGCTTTGGTTTATGTTTTTTATTATTATTAATTAGACGAGTTATGTTTGCTTCTAACTGAAAGCACGGATGTAGCGTTAGCTTTCCAGTTTAAGGCTGCGGAAAAGGCCCAGTAGAGGCTAAAGTTGCTCATAAAGTTACAGCTAAAAGCAATACAAGAGGAACAGGTTTTAAACACGTTGAGAAACCAATGTAAAAGTGAATATATGCAGTAATAATGCTAAACAAAGCACGGTTGTTTATTAGCATTTAATTACGCGTGTCATTTAGAAGAGCACTAAGTTTAAATATTGGCTAAATAATCGATCATGAATAGTTCACCAGCGAGGAAAATCTTTGATATGACAGATCCTGTGTGAGTTGTGTCATATGACTGCTGACATCCGCAGCTGATTTTAGTTTAAGGAAACAAGTATCTCTCCCCCCCCCCATCTTTTGTCTAAGTTTTCCTTTCATTTGGTATTATAAATGGTGGATGTTGGCTTTGGAGCTGAATTATCTGAACTTTTTGATGTACGAATTTTTTTTTTCTTTGAAATTAATGTATTTCCCTTTCGTTTAGCTAAGCTTTGTTTATATGTTGCAATGCATTCGGTAAGTGTAGAAAGCTTAACTTTTCCATTATTTTAATGAATGGCCAAGAACATTGGATCTTTGTTAAACTTAAATTGTAGTTTTTATTAGCACACACCTATTTTTTTCCCCACTCGTTTATTTCAAAGATGGTAACTACAAAAAAAAAGTTAATACAGACCTTTCTGCATGTATCGCAAATGGAGTACAAAAAGGTGGTCATTTAGTATTTATTCTTCAGCTGTTAAATCAATTCAAACTATGTGCTGCTTGGAATACAATTTCTGGTCAGGAATTTGCTCACCACAGAGCAGATTTATTCAACTTTCTTAAAGCTTTAAATTTGATTCCATAGAAGAAGCTACTTCTAATGGCTGCTGCCTATTTCCCTCACTTTGCTCTAGAAGAATGATGAGATTGAGCCGCTGCTATCCCACCAAAACCCTATGAGCAAACCTCCAAATGGGACAGACTGGACGGCAACCAGTGTCCCCTCTGCACAGACGGATGGACAGGCCCTCCTGACATCCATCCTGACAAAGACTGCACAGTAAGTCAGTCTTTCACTCCATGCATAAAAATTCACATTACAATGTGTACTTCTTGGCAATAAAACAATTTATGTTATGTCTCTTTTCTTTTCCAGGAACATCATTGATGTCTCAGCAGCAGACTCTGTTGTGATGGAGCAGCATGAAATCATGGATAAAGCCCGTCAGTACAGGTATGTTAAAAGTTTTGTGCTGGTTGACAAAAACTTATTTTGCTATGTTGTAGTAAGTTATGATTCTCCAATATTTCCCCCATCCAAAGATATTTATTTACTTATTCCATCAATTTGGATGTTATCCATCCTGGCTGCATACATTTCTCCATGCATGTGTTGGTCCATTGATCCATAATGTCTTTCCTTCCTTTTAGTCTCTGCCTTTTGCAGCTTCAATATTTTAAAGCACTTTGCAAATATTAACCATGATTTAATTAAATTAGGTTTAAAAGGAGAACTTGGGAAGTTTTATTCAGGAAAAATATGTAGTTTAGAAACACAAAAGTGGAACCCAGGGAAAATGCAGGGACTGAGGAAACAATATGAAAAGGAATGTGGAGGGAACCCAGGGAAAATGCAGGGACTGAGGAAACGATATGAATAGGAATGCGGAGGGAGACAGTTTTCATCACAAAGGCTCCGTTCTCAACGCTAGCCTCTGATCAGCTAGTGGGAGTTGGATGTTTCACCTCTGACTACAGTTTTGTTTAGACTAAGATACAGATGTAGATAAAACTGTTGGTTCTCAAAGCACAGTTTGTTTGTTTTTTTTGGATAAGGGATGCGTTCCAGACTAAACAGGTCTCTATTCTATACTCTGTAAGTTTTGCATTTTTTTTCCCCAGTACAAAATTGGCTGTATTAAGCACCAGCTTACCTCAGAAGAAAGCCCTCACTCTTCCCTCCCTAACAAGCCAGCCCCACCAAGTGCTTGCAAGTGACCTGGTGCCATACTCCGATGTTCAGCAGGTAAGCACTCACTTTTAGTCATGTTGTTTTTCCCCGGTTGAGTAAAACTTAATGAGGTAGAGGCCTCACATAAGTTTTTGTAACATAATACAATGAAACAATACATCATTTGAAATGATTGTAAATAAAAACATTTTTTTTCCCTTTTTATTTACAGGTATCCAAGATAGCAGCTTATGCATATAGTGCAATCTCTCAAATCAAAGTGGATGCTAAAGAGGATCTGGTTGTCCAGTTTGCCATTCCTTGACTCTTTCCTGCATACAGTTCCTCCCATCTTACTCGCTCGTTGTCACTCCTGCTTCATCCTCCTCCAGTCCATCTGTTTTTTTTCTTAATAAAACATTTTGGTCATCGTGCTTTTAGCTCTGCCAGGAACTTCTTTGAAGACAGGAAGTGAATAATTGCCCCTGGAAAAAAAACTCTTTTAGTCAAATGATCCAGCAGATGAGCTGTGGAGGTGGCTTTTGACCGATGTTCATGGTGATTTCCTTCAGAGAGGCATCCTCCATGTATAAGACGTTTTACAGCCTTTTGTCCAAGTTATGCAAAAGAAATGAACTTCTAAAACCTTTTTCTTTAGGTTTCTGGGTTCTTCTCATTGTCTTTATTTCTTCATTAGACTTTATGATCCATCAAGTGCGCACACACTGAGACAGCCTCACGAATTGGCTCATGTTTACCTGTGAAAGAGATTTTTACGGTGCAGTGGCTATGATTAACCGTTGTAGTTTATTACTTGCAAATCTCCCGTAATGTCATCAAATCTGTACATATAACTTTAAATATGGATTCCTCAGTGGGTTTTCTCTGACAAGTAAAAAGTGTCAATTTCAGCTTTAAAAAGAGTAAATATCAATTTTCTCCACTGAAAGTAAGCTATCATTGTTCTTCAGATCATGTAGTTGTTCTCAATCAAGAAAAAAAAAGAAGCTCAGTTTTCATTTTAGCAGTGGACTGCTTTATCTGTCTCGTCTCCTGACCATACCATGATTGAAATGTTCCTTTTTTGAATGAAAATGAATCTTAACACGAGCAGCGGATGCAGGCTGGTTGGGCCTCCTGGTGTCGTACGGAAAAAGTTGAGCTCAATGCTCAAGTTTACAGATGATGTCTGAGTATCATCCCCTTCTGATGAACTGAGCAGGAATTTAGTATTTTAAATGACGAGTAGGAAAAAAGAAAGGTGTCACTTGTTTCCTATGGAGGGTGGAGAGACTCGCAATGTGTAATCATTACCTTTGTGCAGAATCTTCTGATTGATGACATCAATAGCTGGTGGGTTTAATGGAGGTCCTGTTGGATATTATATTTTTTTTTAATAAGACACAACACTTTTCAGGTCTGCAATCATTAGCTTTTTACTCAAAGCATTTCTCTAGAGTTTGAGGTTTTGATATTATTCAAAAACTAACAGCTGTTGCACCGTAAAGGCGTGTTAATCTACATACTAGAGGAGATTAACCTCAGATCCTTTGCAAATTTGTGGGGTTTTTTTTGTTTTTTTTTTTTGTGTTTTTTTTTCTGTTCTTAAATATACATGTGCTTTGAAGGAGCGCACAAAGTGAGCTGATCTGGAGTCTCTAAAGGGAGCTGCAAGCCTGTGACTATTTATACCACACAACTGATTAGAGCTTTGTTTTTTTTTCTGCAATGGGTTCTTGGCATTTTTTTTTTCTGTTTGTTACTTAAATTTGTAGAAATGGACGACTGTATGTTTGTATTATCTTAGGCTAGTACCAAATAATTCTAAAGATCGTTTTGTTTGTTTTTTGGTTTAATCAATTCATTAAAACGTTTCAACTAAGGCCTCATGTCTCAATAGTGCCTATGTGTTATATTTCTTCAAAGTGATTTATTTAGTGATGCTTCAGTTATAGCAAATCATTCACAAATATCAAACCATTTTTAGATGTATGTCATTACTTGGAAAAGCATTTGAATTGTATTTATTTTATACTCTGATATTGCATAGATCCATTATGCAGAATGAAATATAGAGATTCCTAATTTCAATGGCTGGCTTACAGATAATGAAAACCTATAATACTGGTACTAAAAAGCACACATGGCTTTTGAACCAGGTACTGACACCTTGAACAGTGAGCACACTACAAATCCTGCAGGAAAAGAAATGAGCTTCTCCATAAAACCGGTCTCGGTGTAAAAAAACAAAAAACATTTGCTTGGATTAATTTCTTACAAATGTTTAAAACACAAAAAACAGTAATAGTACCAAAGAAATATAAAAAATGAAATTTACTGTTTAATAGGATAAACAATCCTGATATCAGTCACTTTGGATTCATTTATTTCTTTTTTCTCCCAGCGGTTCTCCTGAAGCATTTGGATTGAGTTCGGATTTCCACGTGCTATACCTTCTTGCTGTCTCTGCAGCGAATGTTGCTCTTATACCAAAACTTTGCCAGGACTCGCTCCTCCTGCGTCACTGCGCTGAAATCCATCGTCTTTAACTGAGGCAACGCAGAAATCACATGATTCCTGCACACAGAAACAAACACACTGATCATTGTCAGTGTTTTCTCATGCCAATATATCAAATGAAACATGACGGTTTGAAATTCTAGCTTTGCAAATTCTGTATGGCATAAACTGAATCCTAAAATACTGAAATTCGTGCTTAAAATACATTTTTTAAAAGCTGCACTGTTTTGGAAAAAAACACAGCTTAAAAAGTTTTAAGAAGCAGACACGAAAAAAGAAAATGGTAATAGTTCAGCAAGCCATCTATGTGCATGTGTGTTTAAATGCTGTTGCTGTGCAGACCAGGATATGAATTTGATCTGTATTTAAGCACCTGCTGCAATGTCATGCGTATACATGCCTGTACAGCATGCAGATCTAAAAGGTTATCCCTCTCGTATGCTCTCTGTTTTTATTAACACCAACAGCATGTGCTTCCAGTCTTCATTTAGAGCGGTTGTATATACAGCAAACAAAAGGCAAAAAGGAGATAATTGTATTTGTTAAAAGCTATAAAAATTGTAAAAGATAAAGGATATCCCTTTAATAATTTATATCGGCTCAGCAGGATGTTGTTTGTTAGAAAAAAATGTCCCCACCTGTAGGTCTTGGTTTTCTCTATAGGGTTTCCATGTAGAGTGATGGAGTGGAGATGGGGAAGCCCACCCAGCCGGTCCACCTCTGACAGAGTATGAATGTTGTTTCCGTGAAGATATAAGACACGGAGTCCATGCAGTTCACTCAGAACCTGGAACATATTTTCAAACAAACTCTTTTATGTGAATATCAATGAATCACAAAGCGATTAAGTGAAATATATCGCCTTGAAGAAATATTTTATATTATGTAATTTTGGTGAATTGTTTGTGGTAGGTCTACATAAAGCAGTACACAATCTGGTGGAAGAGGAAGAAATGTAAAACATGGTTTTCCAAACTTTGATGAATAACAATAATTTGTTTAAGTTAACGCTTAGTAAAATAACCTTTAACTGCAATTAAAGCTGCATGTTTTTTGGGTTAAAATCTTGGATGTTCCCCTTTGCAAAACTGATATAACTGTTATATTGGATGGAAAGCCTCTGTGAACAGGAATGTTTAACTATTATCTTCAATTTCCATTTGAATTTAGGTTCTTGACTTTGACTAAGCCATTTTAACACACAAATATGCATTGATCTATAATGTTCCAGTATAGTCCTGGCTGTAAACTTATCAGTTTCTGCGTCCTGTAAGGTCTTCCCCACTCTCAGGTCTTTGGCAGCCTCTAACAGGTTCCTGTCTTACCTGTCCCTGCTGAAGAGGCAGGATACTGCCACATTTTTCGCTGTGGAGATGCTGTGTTCAGAGTAGTGTGCAGTTAGTTTTTCACCACTCGAGGCATTTTGCACAAGAACCAAATCGTTTTCTTATATCATCACATTTCTTCATGTGTGTCTGGTCCTCTAAAAAGCTGTGGACTTTGAACAGAACGTCTTGAGGTGTTCTTCCCAATTGTTCTAATCCTAGATAGAAAATAGACTCTTTCTAAACAGGATTAGACATGCAGGATTTAAAAAAAGTTTACCAGAGTAAAAGGGGACAGGTTCACATGTTTTAATATCAATCAATTAATATTTAATTTCCCTTTGGGATAAATAAAGTATTTTTGTAATGAATTGAATATTTTGCCATTCTTTTGAGGTGTTTTTTTTTTTTTTGTTTACAAAAATGTTCAATCGTATGGATTGATTTTTACTCCAAATTCACAATTAAGCATCAGTGTGTGTTACCCATAGAAATTCACAATAGGACAAAAATGAATTGAACTTTGTGGCTGTAAAACAGATAAGGGGGTATGAATACATTTGCAAGGCAATGAAGCTGTGTTGGAAAACGGAAGATTAAGCTTGCCTCTTCTATATGTATAAGTTTGTTGAAGGACAGGTCAAGCCAGGCGAGATGTAAGGGTTCAGCCAGGAAGTGGCTCATCGTCTCATGGAGGCCGCAAAGGTGAGTAATGCTGTTGTTACTGAGGCGCAGGGAGCAGCTGAGGTATTTCCCTTCAACGTTTTTCTTTAAAGGTCGTAAACCACTGCTTGGAGTCTCTATCCAAGCATCTAAAAGAGCAAACACAATAAATGGTCTGAAATACTGACTGATAATTCACGACACTCTGACATGCTTATACTTTGCTTATGAAAGCTTTTGTCAGGTTGACATTATCAACAATAAAACAGCAGAAATGAAAGAGAAATGTTTAGTTAGTTATATAAATTTTAGAAAAATGTATTCAACTATTTTGTTTTATGTTAAACTGATGTGGGGACTACTGGTTAGGTTCTAGTTAAATAATGTCACCTAAGTAATAGCTATAATCCCCAAACAGTTAACAAACTTACGGGATTAATTACATTTAAAAAATTTGCCTGAGCTATTTTTTCTTAACAGACTTTTTTTTTTTTTTTTCTTTTTTGTCAAACAAAAAAGCCTTATTGTGTTTAATTATTTACTGATTTATTTATTTATTTGGTTAAAAAAACAAAACAAAAAAATTAGTAATATGACACATACAGCAGGTAAAATAAGAATTGAACATGCCACCACTTTTTCTCAGTAAACATGTTTCTAGAGGTGCTATTGACATGACCTTTCCACCAAATGTACAGAGACATTCTTGATATAAATCTGCTGGCATCTACCAGGATGATGAAGATGAAAAATGGGTAGTCATTTCAGCAAGACAATAACCCCAAAAACACAGCCAAAGAAACTCTCAACTGGTTTCAGAAAAAGAAAATAAAGCTGGTAGAATGGCCGAGCCAATCACCTGACTTGAATCCAATGGAAAATCTATGGAAAGAACTAAAGATCACAGTTCATAGAAGAGGCCCGGAAAACCTTCAGGATTTGAAAACTGTTTGTGTGGAAGATTGAGCCAAAAATCACACCTAAGCAATGCATGTGATTAATTTCTCCATACAGGAGGCGTCTTGAAGCTGTCATTGCCAACAAAGGCTGTTGTACTAAGTATTAAATAAATTTAAGTGAGTGTGTTCAAAACTTTTTCATCTGACAATCCACATTATTACACATAGCTTCATTTCTGGATATATATGGTTTGATTTCTTTGTATTTTTGGATTGCATGGATTATTACTGACATCCGGTAAAAAAAATGTCATGACAATAGCACCTCTAGAATTATACTTAATGAGAAAAATGGTGGCATGTTCAATTCTTATTTTACCCACTGTAATCTCAACCATACATACAGTCAGTTCGACACGAGGTTGGCCTACTATCTGTTCACTTTAGTGTGAATAGATAGGGTCCAATAACTCAGAAACCAAACTGATCACCTGAGAGAAACATTTAAAGAAACTGTGATGGTGAAAACAACCTGTCAACCTGTTGAGGCATTTGAAAGATAAATCCACTGGAGCGCCACACATAATCTTATCCATGAACCTGTTCAACAACCTGCAGAATTAGAGGTATAACATTATGTCAGCAACAACTTAATCATGGAACTTGACAGTTGTTTTGGATCCAATATGATGACCTAATTAAATCAGTAAAGTGTAATAAAAAACAAATAATTGTCCGTACATCTTTTAACGTTATTTAAGCTGTCAGTTCAATTGCTTAAACTAACTAATAAGGTAACGTTACCACGTAATAGCTGTTCACTTTTAACATATGGTGAGTGGACTCCGTTGCTCAAGCTTCCGTTACACACAACAGGAACCGTCTCCCTGGAAACCAAGCAGTGCATTGTGGGACTAGTGGTGAAGATTTCTCGATAACGACTTCTTAGATCATTCTTGAAAAAAATAAGTAACTGTATGTTGTGTTATTCCATACTGGGTTACCAAATGTTTTGTCTCTTAATTTGGCTTTGCTTTCTTCGTGCCAAGTCTCTGCAACGGACCAGGCTTTTTGTAAATAAATAAGATTGATAAAATGATAAATAAGATAAATAAAGTAGAAGACATAGCATGGCCTATATTTTTGCAGACCCCTCCCCTTCTGACTTTTTATCGTCTAATCAAACTTTCCACAAATAGCAACCAGAACCTGACTTATCGCGTCCATGTTGTGAGTGGCAGTCTTTGAGAAATCAATAAAAGACTCCGACAAATCTCGGGGGGTGG
>JAUZNJ010043460.1:0-17014 GCA_034780135.1 Jordanella pulchra | reverse complement strand
GGGGGGGGGGGGGGGGCGATTACGGCAAGCTTTGGGAGTTGTTCAGAGGTGGCAGAATCGGCTTGCCATAGGCAGAAGAATTTTTTTTATATAACCATATCAGAACGATTAAAACAGAATGAAGAATCTCTAGTGACAATATCTGGTGTTGAATGTAAACTCCCTTGACCTCAGCAGATGAAATTTATTTCAGGTAGTTATTTGTTAAAAATATGATTCTCTACATATATTGAAGTTACTAAAACTAGAGAAAACAACCATAAATATTTTCTCAAATAAGAGTAACAATACTTCTCAATAACATTAGCCTACAAAAAGGTAAAACGCATTCTGAAGAAAAAAAATAGTCTTTAAAGTTTAAGTAGATCTACTTAAATAAATGTAATTGAATGCGTTAACTATACATCTCTAGACCCTGAAATAGACCCGTGTTTAAAATCGGTAACAAGCAGGCACTAATAGTAACTTGCCACTCACAATATGGTTGGAGCACCGATGCCGTTTGTTTTCAACGGCCCAACAAAGCAGGCGGTGCCTCCAGAAACATCGCCATCGTCACCATATTTACGTCCTTACATTTTCCGGTTTTTAATCCAATCGCGTTCATCTATTCCAGCATGCGTTGAATTGAGGACACCTATTGGCTGATTCAATCTTCCACGGCTAGTTTAAAATTTTGTTGCATTTCTTCGAATGAAGTTTTCCCGTTGAACAAGTTGATTTAAACCTAAGAAGACAAGGCTCTAAAAGGAGTAATTGATAAAATTTCAGGTAAGTCCCTGTTTTGAGGGAACGATTTATTCTGGTTAGGACGTTAATTAGCAGACGTTAAAACGTTCGCGGTTATTCGCTTTAACAGCAAATGTTGGCAAATATTTTCGCAGCGCTGCACTTTGACAATAACGTAATGCTGCAAAAAAGATACCTAATGTCAACGTTAATAACACGATATTTCTCAGTTTAATTGAATTATACGCCAAATGTCAATGGCTTTGTATGCTTATTTTTATTTCTTTTTATCCCCCCCCCTCTAAGTTTCGAATCCCTTTTGGGGCAGCCACGATGTTAAACTCGGTTGTCCGGGCTCTTCTCAGCTGGGTAAGTTTATGCAAAAAAATAGAGATGCATTATAGAAAAAAAATTATAACAGTTTCATAGAATACGTTTTTGACTTATTCTTGTTTCAAAATGTTTTACAGCTCAATAATATCCAGCTGTGGGACAGGGAGATACAGATGAATGATTTACAGGATGGGGACGTCCTGTTAAAACTAATCCATCTGCTGTAAGTGGGAGTGTTGAGACATGGGTTTGATTGTGTAAATAAAGGGAATTACCATGCTTTGTAAACACCCTGTCAATGTAAAATGTCTACGTGACAGAATCATTTTTCTTATTTAGGTGTTTTTAAAGATGAACATCTAACAGAGTTTATTCAAGTGTAGAATTTGTTTTGATCACTTTCCAAATCCAGATAACTATGAGAAATGTGTTTGAGTTTTTTATGGACACTCTTGATACAAAGAGACTGAATGTTTTTATCGCTTCATCTTCTTAATAATACAGAGTATGTACTACTGTCTGGTTTATGGTGTTATGCAGTATTACACCGATCACATTAAATGTTAGAAAATGATAAAATATCATATTTAGGAGTATTTGGTTTCATTTTAAGGTTAAACCGAGTGATGGAGAAAAGACTGTGGCATTTCTCTGTTTAAAAATACTTTCTAAAGAACATCTCTATTTTTGCACTCAGATTCTTATTGTAAACTGTATATACTAGATATTTTAGTTTTGATAGTGAATTATACCTTTTTAAAGTATTGTTATTTTTCAAGAACTGTAAACCTTTTCATATAATATTCCCCATGTACATAAAGTACATCAACATTGAAGCAACTTCTCTAGTTTATTATTTAAGATGGATTATTCAAAGTGTATGATACTGTCTTTTGCAGGAATAATAATTGATTTCATTACACATATGGGTATATTAAGTCACACATAACACAGTGCAAATTGAAGGAGTGACAAAAGAAGTAGCTTCCTATAACATTTCATTTAATTTTGTGTCCTAACAGGAAAAAGAAACCCATCCCCAGTTCTCTTAACTCGGAGGATCGGTTTGGTCTCATTGCAGACTTCTTAGAAGGTAAGCCTTCTTTTTGGACCTTCCTGGACCAATTCCCCAGTATCAAGTGATTGCATGACTCACTCAGCGTCTTATTAAGTTCTTTGTAGTCCTCCTTATTACCTAATAATTTGAATAAGGGTATAAAACGTTTAGAAGAGCATTAACTATACAGGATTGCAACCGTCAAGGTCTTTAGTTTGAGATCTCGTCCTATATCTTGATTCTTTAAAGCTTCCAAAGTCAACTATAGGTATAGATATGATTAAATATTGGCTTTGACACTTCAAAGTATCAATTTGTTATGAGATATTAGATGTTTTCTTACAATCCTGAAGAATGACAGAACTTCATCCTGTGAGAGTACCTCCCATTTCATTATGTCACTGTATCTGTCCACTTCTGGTGATTAGGTTCTTCTTTAGGAAGGCTGAACAAGTTTTACTCAAAATTTCAGATTGTTACCAGCTAGTACCACTAGGAAAATGCATCCCCTCCCACCCATTTGTGCACACCTTCAGTCAGCTGCATGAAGGGAGGCTAATATCATTGGAACCAAACTTGACTTGATTGTTAGTCATTCCTGTGGACAAAACTCTAGTTTTTTTTTGTGTTTTGATATAATTGTTATGCTTTTTTTTTAAAGAAAAAAAATATGCTTCTGTTTTTGTATAAATATCATAATTATACACTGGAACAGCTATTTGCATGTGAATAAACTGGGCTTGAGTTTTTTTGTTTTTCCTCATTCTAACTTTGTGTCTCCTCTGTTTATTAGGGGAATGCAGGTTTAACCCGTCTAAAGGCAGTCCTATATCCTGGGACAACATTCGAGCAGGAAACAACCTGATCGTGGAAATTTCTAAGGTAACCACCCCCCACCCCATGTATGGTATAAATGATACATCCACAAATCAAGACCCATTCTGATGAGATTTTCTCATTCTTCCCAGGTGCTTGTTTTGCTTGTTTACCATGACATGATGAATGAGCGCTGCACACTAAAAGGACTGGATTGTGAAGTAGAGGCAAGCATAAAGCATCTTTGCGTATTTTATAGGAAATATTTCTGAATTTTTGGAATAAATTACTGCAGTAGTTCTAATTCAGTCTAACATGCATAGATTTATCGTGGGAATTTCCTGTCCTTATGTCTTATTTCCCATCTTTTAGGAGGGGCTTGCCAGTCTGACCTTTTATGTGATGGAGAGTGAGGGTTGTGTTTATTTAAGCACAAAACTTGACGCATTCTTGGCACGGAGATGTAAGTCAACAACTTCTATCAATAAATACCATAAGAAGAGCAAATATTCTCTTAAGACAAAATGTAGCGAAAAAGAACAACAAATACTTCAACCTTGATGTGGATTAAGACATAAACTAAACGCTTTCAGATTTGAATGTGGCCCGAGAACGCTTAGACCAGACAGGAACCACCTCTACTTCCATTTCTAACGTGTCCACCATGTCCTCACTGTCTGAAGATGACTCTCCGGTCTTTATACGCACACGAAAAGTTGATTTTGTTGATCTAGAACCCGTGGCTTCCTCGTCTGTCAGGTACTGATGTGAATTTTAAAGAAATCTTGTTTGAGGCTGCTTTGTTGCGCCTTCTATATCATGAAACCATTTTTTAGCTTGTAAACATTTGGATGTTTGGATCTCATTTTATTGCCTTGCTGGATTTAATGTCCACAGTAAGTCTCCTTTGGCTGAAGTTATGAATACACCAAAATTTCAGCTGAGGAAAATGCAGAGAGCGATAATGAAGGAGAGAGAATACAGAGATAATTTGGAGAAAGAGCTCACCACCACGCTGGAACTCCTTGCCCTGAAAGGTAGCACAAATAGCTTGTTGCTAAATATTTTTAGTTGTTACCCTTTATTCATTTTTTGCTATTCTACCTGTCCTCCACACATTATTTCATTTATTTTTCCCAGAATCTCACAACAATCAGTTGCAATACCATCTAGATAAGCTGAAAGAAGAGCAAGCCAATCAGGAGCAGGCTATCACAGAACGAATGAGTGAGATTGAGGCCAAAAAGAACTCGTAAGTATTCAAAAAAGGCTAAATGATCACATGTCTAATTCTGTTAGGTAAAACATAAAAAAATATATATATATATATAAAGTGATGAAAGGTAAAGGAAAAACATTTGTTATTTATTTTTGTAGGCTGCAAATGAGCTTTAATGAGCTGCTAAAGCAAAACAAAGACTTAAAGAATACCTTCATGCATATGGAGCGGAAGGTGGACGAACTTACAGGAGAAAATGGGGAGCTCTCCTTTCAGGTATGATTTGGGAAGGCTCTGGTTTCTCTCCTGTTCATTAACACGTAAAAAGTTTCATGTTTGTTTGAAGGTAGTGCCATTGGATTATTGTAAATATAGTTGCATAGTAAAAATTAGTGGTCAGTAAACTTAGATTTGGTCTCTGAGTTTGCTTTTTTAAACAATTGAAAATCAAATGTGTTTTTTTTTTTTTTTTTTTTCATGCCTTATTTTAATATTGTTAGATGAGAGCAGTTTGTTCCAAGTTGGCCATCTTTGAGGCAGAAAATGCTCGACTGACTGAGGCTCAAGCATCTGCTGAGGAGGAACTGAAAAACAAAACAAGCCACTTGCAATCAGAGCTCAACCAAGCAACTACACAAAAGGTGAGGTGTATTTTTTTTATTTTACCAAAACCTTTGCAGCATTGGTGCAATTTTCAAAGTTCATATTTTTAATTGTGGTTCTTCTTTCTTCAGGAACTTCTGTCGGAACAAATTCAGATCCTCCAAGGAAAAATTTCCTGTTTAGAGGAAGAACTAAGCACAGCAAACAAAGAGGAGGTTGGAGAAAACATGGGTCCAATAATTGAGGTAAGTAGGGTTCCATTTAAAAAGGTTTACAATTTTTATTTCGGCATATTCCAGGCCCAACTTATTTTCTCTCAATCCTTTCTACCTTTTGTCTTTCTTTGCTTTTTCCTCTTTATTGATCATGGTGTCCCTATCTGCTTCCTCTTCCCTGTCTTTGTTTTTCCTCCCTTTTTTTTTTTCCTTGTGTTCTCATTATGTTCATCCTTCGTCACTTTATTTCTGCTTTCCTCTACCTTTTTTGCCATGTGCTTTTCCTTTCCTCTTTATCTCTATATTTCCTTTTGTGTCCAGTCTTCTTATTCCCACCTATTTTGGTGTGTCCAATGTGTCCCTGTTTTTTTGTTGTTTTTTTCCAGTTGTCATATTTGAAGATTATTCACTGATTTATATCTATCATATATTAATAATACGAAAATAAAACACACAGACTGAAAACGTTTAGACAGACAGTGGAAAAAGTCTACAATGCTTTACTTTTAGTGAGAATATAACAGGGCTATAGAGAGTTTTTTTTTCTGAAGGTTTGGTCTCATGATAGAAATATTTATAAGATGTCTCTTCTTAAATCACCAGAGAGAAATGTTGGAGACTGAAATAAACAGTCTGAAGAATGAGCTTGAGAGCACACTGCGTTCTTTAAAATGGGCAGAAGAGCAGATTCAAAGCTTAACTCAAAAGTTGAACAAATGCGAGGAAGAAATGACCCGCTACAAAGAGCTACTTCAACAGCAGGAAACTCAAATGAAAGAAATTATTCAAGCCAAAGAGGAAATTCTGGACAAACTGCAAAGAGATCTGGATGAACAGAGGCTGGTTCTTGAAAAGGAAATCAGTGATCTTAAACTTCAGCTTGAGGATGCTGAGCACCAGAAAACTGAACAGATAGCCAGACTACAACAGCACATCACAGCATGTGAACAAGAAATTATGGCACTTCAAGAGAAAAAGAGGGAAAACGAAGATCTTTTACGTCAGACAGATGTAAAAGTAAAGGACCTTCAGGCAAAACTAGAGGCTGCTACCACTCTTCTGGCTGATAAAGACCAACAAATTTACAGCCTAAACAAAGAAGTTCACTCACTTGCAGAGGAAAGTAAATCAAGAAAAGATGAAATTCAATTAAAACAAGATGCACTTGATAAATTACTAATGGAAAAATTAAATGAAGAGGAAATTCTTCATAATAACATTCAAACCTTAACGGTTTGTACACAGGACCTTAATGCATCTCTGAAGCGGGCTGAGCAGGAAATTCAAGTTAAGCAGGATCTACTGGCTAAAACCCAGAAAGAGAACACTGAAGAAAGAATTGTGCTTCAGCAGCAGATTGTAGGGTGTCAGGAGGAGGTGCAGAGGCTGAAAGAAGAGATCATGGAGAAAAATGAGCAGCTGGTCGCAGTCAAGAATGAAAGCACCCAACATTCTGAATCTCTTCAGAATGAGATCAACCACCTAAAAGCTCAAAGAGAAAGTCTCGGTGTTGCACTTCAAAAAGCTGAGCAACAGGTTCTGACCCAGCAGGATGAGCTGACAAAGCTCCAGCAGGAAAGCGTTTCACGGGCAGAACTTCTGCAAGAACAGCTGCTTGCTGCTGTGGAGGAGGTGACGAACTTGAAGCAGTCAATCCAGAATAAGGAAGATCAGATCCAACTACTGAAAATTGAGAGTTCAGAGCAAGCTGACAGTCTGCACAGAGAGATCAAAGAATTAAAATCTCAGGTTGAATGTCTTAGATCATCTTTGAAAGCAGCTGAAGACACCTTGAAGTCCAGGGAAAATCAGTTTGCAGAGCAGCAGCAACAGAGCATTCAACAAATGGAGGACATTCAGATGCAGGTGGTTGCATCTCAAGCTGAGGTTAAGGAGTTAAAAGCAGAGCTTAACACTAAAGAGGAGCAGATGGTTCAGCTAAGGACTGAAACATCTACAAAATCAGCGTTATGGCAGCAGGAGGTTGAATTTCTAAAGAACCAGGTAAAAAGCATATCTAATTCTCTGGAGATTGCTGAGAACCAAGTTAAAACTAAAGAAGCTCTTTTGGCCAAACAAGTACAGGAAAATGCTTTGCAAATTGAAGATCTAAGAAAACACAGAGAAGTTCTTGAGTGCCAGGTTGATCAACTTGAGCAGGACATCAAATCTAGAGAGGGTGAGATCCAGACATTGAAAGATGATCACTGTAAGGAGTCAGAGGCCCTGCATGATGAGATGCAATCCCTGAAAAATCAAGTCCAATGTTTGAGTGAATCCCTAAAGTGTGCAACTGATCAAATGTTGGCTAAAGACAACCTGCTGGCTCAGAAGGAAGTGGAAATTTCCCAGCAGAAAGATTCACTTGTAAGCATGAAGGCAACCTCTGAAGAAGAAACAAGAAAACTTATGGACGAGATCAAGGATAAAGAGGGAACAATACAAAAGAATAATGAGGATATGAATGACTTAAAATCCCAGGTTGAATGTCTTAGGTCTTCACTGAGGGAAGCTGAGGAGAAATTACAGTTCAAAGAAAACGAGTTAATGGAGAAGCAACAACAGAGCACTCGGCAAATGGAGGCCATTCAGATGCAGAAGGTTGCATCTCAAGAAGAGGTTAAGAAGCTAAAAGAAGATATTGATGCTAAAGAGGAGCAGATGGTGCAGCTAAAGACCGAGACATCTACAAAATCTAAGTTATGGCAGCAGGAGATTAAATCTCTAAACGAGCAAATAAAAAGCCTCTCCAGTTCTCTGGAGATTGCTGAGAACCAAATTAAAACCAAAGAAGATCTCTTGGCCAAACAAGAACAGGAACATGCTTTGCAAGTTGAGGAACTAGAAAAACACAGAGCAGTTCTTGAGTGCCAGGTTAGTCAACTCGAGCAAAACATTACATCTAGAGAGGATGAAATCCAGACATTAAAAGCCGATCATTGCAAGGAGTCCGAGGCCCTAAATGATGAGATGCAAATTCTGAAGAGTCAACTCCAATGTATGAGTGAATCCCTAACATCTGCAACCGACCAAGTTTTAGCTAAAGAAAACCTGCTGGCTCAGATGGAAGTGGAAATTTCTCAGCAGAAGGAATTGCTTGAAAACATAAGGGCAACCTCTGAAGAGGAGAATCAGAAACTCAGGGAAGAAATACAGACCAAAGATGAACAGATGGGGATCTTCAAAAATCAGTGTTCTGAGCAGGCCAATGTTTTACAACAGGAGATGGATGGTTTAAAGTCTGAGGTTGAATGTCTTAGATCATCATTGAAGGCAGCTGAAGACACCTTAAAATCTAAGGAAAACCAGTTTGCAGAGCAGCAGCAACAGAGAACTCAACAAATGGAAGAAATTCAGATGCAGATGGTTGCATCTCAAAATGAGATTAAGAAGTTAAAAGAAGAAATCCAGGCTAAAGAGGAGCAGATGATTCAACTAAAAACTGAAACGTCTACAAAATCCGAGTTATGGCAACACGAGGTTGAATCTCTAAATGAGCAAATTAAGAGCATCTCAAATTCCCTGGAGATTGCTGAGAAGCAAGTTAAAACCAAAGAAGATCTCTTGACCAAACAAGAACAGGAAAATGTTATGCAGGTCGAAGAATTAAGAAAACACAGAGCAGTTCTTGAGGAGGATTTGAATCAGTTGAAGCAGGAAATCAGATCTAAAGAGGATGAGGTCCAAACATTGAAAGCTGATCACTGCAAGGAGTCAGAGGCCCTGTATGATGAGATGCTAACCCTGAAGAGTCAAATTCAATGTCTGAGCGAATCCCTGAAGTCTGCAACCGATCGAGTGTTGGATAAAGAAAACCTGCTGGCTCAGAAGGAAGGGGAAATTTCTCATCAGAAGGACTTGCTTGAAAACATGAGAGCAACCTCTGAAGAAGAAACCAGAAAACTGAGGGAGGAGATCAAGGCTAAAGAAGATCAACTTATCCTTCTTAAAGAAGAGGGATCCACACAGTCCGATATGTTACAGCATGAGATAAAAAGTTTGCAAATACAGCTGTGCGATACGGTCCAAAAAATGAAAACCACAGAGGAAACGCTTCAGAGTCAGATTGAAGAGCTAAATAAACAGGAGCAGGCCAGCAATTGTCAGAAGGAGCATCTCCAGGAGCAACTGCGCGCTTCTGATGAAGAAGTTCAGAAGATGAGAAGCGATATTCAGTCCAAGGAAAAACAGATGGAGCTGCTAAAGACTGGAAATGCAAAGCAGTTGAATTTGTTACATCAAGAGATTCAAAATCTCAATAAGCAGACGGAAACTCTCAGCTCCTCACTGAGAAAGGCTGAGGAAGAAATTCAGACCCGCGAGGATCTTTTGGCCAAACAACAACTAGAAAACATAGAAAAGAGTCTGGAACTCCAAAGCTTACAGGAGAATATCCAAAAGTTAAAGAAACAAGTGGAACATCTACAGTCGCATGAAGAGGAGATCAGGAGACTGAAAGAATCCCAGGCTGAGAAACAAAATGAGCTCCTGGAAGCTGAAAAGAGTCTACAAGCTCTGCAGACAGAGTTATCTGAGGCCAGGAGGCTCATCGCTGACAAAGACCAAAATCTGAACAGGCTGCGACAGCAATTCGAGCTACAAGTTAATTTGTTGCAAGAAGCAAAAGGACAAGCTGAGGCCAGTGAAAAAGTCCTGGTCGATATGAAGCAGGAAAACTCCAAGCAGAAAGATCTTCTTCAAAGTGAGATTCAGGGGCTTAAAGAACAATTGGAAACCATTTCTAAAGCACTTTCTGCTAAAGAGCAGAAGTTACTCGAAACCCAGCAGGAGTCTGTGGAGCAGGTGACCAATCTCCAGCAGCAGCTTCTGTCAGTGAAAGCAGAGCTGATCAAGGAAAAAGAGGCTCTAGCTGCAAGCCTTAGAACAAGAGACACCGTGCAAGACATACAGTTGACCACCCTGAAGGAAAAGGAGGTTATTTTTCAAGAGAAAGAAATGCTGACGCTCAAGATGATTCAAGTAGAGGTGGACCAGAGGGCTCTGGAGGATCAGCTTAAAGCCATAAGCCTTGAAAAAGACAGACTTATTCAAGCCAACCAGGCCTTAGAGAGAGAGAATGCTACCTCTCGTAAATTAAAGGCTGTGTTGCAAAAAGAGCTTGAGAATGTGAAAATGGAGAAAGATCAACTTTTGAAGCAGAGAGAAAAGACTGAAGGATTGGAGCTCATCAATGAAGAGCTGGAGAAACAACTTGCAGCTAAAGTGGAGGCTGTTGAACACTACAAGGCTGAGGTTGGTGCA
This sequence comes from Jordanella pulchra, assembly GCA_034780135.1. Classification (NCBI taxonomy): domain Eukaryota; kingdom Metazoa; phylum Chordata; class Actinopteri; order Cyprinodontiformes; family Cyprinodontidae; genus Jordanella; species Jordanella pulchra. The sequence goes on along the minus strand of JAUZNJ010043460.1, from coordinate 6,780 downwards.
GTGACTAGAATCATAATATCAAACATCTTAGTTTTTGGGTTGTTGCTTGGTTTGGTTTTAGGCGTTTCTTACCAATGTGTCAATTTCGTCATCTCAATCTCACAGATGCAGAAAGCAATGAGCCATTACAACAGCAAGAAGCAGCTTCTGCACAAAAGCGAAGAGGAAAACATGGAGCTCAAACAGGCTTTAGATGTTAAAGACAACGAATTCAAGGCTGTTGTTACAGAAAATAAGATACTCCAACTTGACCTGGAGAAAGTCAGGACCGATGAGAAGAAACTCAAGGGTCAAGTGGCCAGTTTAGAGGCACAGGTTTGTACCGTCTATTCAGGTAAAATACAGAGATGTTAACATGTTGGGCTCTTATGGCTTTAGTTGTTTTCTAACTCTTATCATCAACCTCTTTAGCTGGCCTATGCTGATCAAGCCCTTAGAGCACAGAATAAGATCCATGGTAATGGAGGCGGAGCGACAGAGTCTGCTTATCCAGAGGTTTCCAGGAAGCGCTCTGCTGTTAGCACTAGAGCACAGCTGAGGAGGTCCATGAGCTCTGACAGTCTGGACCAGAGCTCACTGGAGGACTCTCTTAACACTACGAGGTAAGCTCTGACTTATGACTCCCATCAATAGATGCCAGAGGAAATGTTACAGACAAGCTGTCTGGAAACTATACCATATTCTATCCAGGTCTTAGAATGAAAGGAGAGGATGACTTTGTAAAAACAGTTCAACTTAGAAACATCTCATTACACTTAATGAATTAAATAGTTTCCATATTTAGTTATTTTTTGTATGCTTTGATTTGCCAAATCACACCTGAATTTAAGTTTCATTAATCTTAATAGAGGGCATTTCTAGTACTGATTGTATCCATTGGCTGTTTTTAAATTCAGGTTAAACTAAACATGTGGTTCTAAAACTGTGACTAAAAACAAAAATGGCACTAAAGCTGTCATTTGTTGCAAGTCTTTCAAATAAGATAAAGGCAGAAGAGTGACCAGATGTGCTTGAAAGAATCGCGTTCAGTTTAGGATGCTCTATGTCTTATTTTACAAGTCCAGGGGTTTTAGTTTGTTAAAAATAAAGGAGACCTAGGTTAGCTCGGATGATGATAAAGCATCACTTCATCTCATTTTATGGAAGCTGCAAATAATAGGACCAAACTGCTGTTTAAGAATTACAGCTACAATGTTTTATACTTAAGTGGCCCAATTGTTACAGAAATGGAGAAAAGCTAAGAGTGGTCATGAGAAGCTTCTAATGTAATAATGGAAATTCTAGATTATTAGATCTAGATTTTTTGATCAAAGATGGTGCCTTTTTGTTTTTATACTGACAAATACCTCAGAAATATACAAATGCTGTACCTATTCTTACCTTTTGTGTGACCGATCACATGCAAATATCCATGAATTAATTTTCTCTGTTCTTTTCCTTTTACAGGAAAATGTCCGCACCTGATGAATCAAGCACGCCACTTGTTCGAAGCTCAGAGCGTCTGGCCGCCAAACGGAAGGGCTTTCAGACAGAGTCCCTGGAAACGCTCTACTTTACTCCCATTAACACCAGAGGGAATAAAAGGTACATTTTAAGGAATGTAACCCAATAAAGGCTCCTTTTTTGTCCTAAAAGAGTGAGGGAAGTGTTAGCTAAATTGATTGTCTCTCGTCTTTAGAACCAATGATGATTCTGATACGGAGCTGAATTCAACGTTTAAAAATCCACCTTCCTCTGTCAAACGGCGCAGAACCACACAGGTCATTAACATCACTCTGTCCAAGGTAGAGAAATGTCTTTGGCCTCACATGGTGTTTAAACACGAAGATTTCTGCTCTGGTTTTTAGTCTCTTATATATTTGTTCACATTTCTAGAAAACACCAGGGAGCGGTGAGGCTGATGAGACCTTTTACAGTTTGCATTCAGCTCGCTCGCAACCAAACCTCACACATACTCATGTTACCCAACCCATGCTGGATACACCGGCCAGCAAAACCAACGCTACCAGTGACCAACTTGTTGGTCTTCCAGGCTACAGACGGAGCACTCTCCAATCACACAGTGAGCTGATCTCTTGTTTTTTTGTTTTTCTCAAAAATTCTTTGGTTTAAAACTTTTTTTTAATGATGTTCTTAGATATTTTTCTCTAACATGCATCATAGCAGCTAAAAAAAAAAACTCTCCTTTCTAGCCCTGATTTCAGCTACTAGTGCCCTCTGTGTTGGAGCAGAGAACGAGCCTGATGGTGGGCCTGAGGATTGGCTGAGGATCGCAGAGCTGCAGGCTAGGAACAAGGCCTGCCTCCCACATCTAAAGAGCAGCTACCCTGTAGAGTCGGAGGTGAGAAGGAAACGCATCATCTGCCTGCAGCACACTGAAATGGTTTGAAAGCAAATCAGATCTGTAACAATTAGTTTCCTCATGATTCCTCTTTGTTTATTTCTATAGACTGGCCAAAACAGTGCTCTAGTTTTTACTGATGAAGAGCTCCGGACCGGCGACCCCTCCGATACAATCAGAAGGGCGTCCATGATGCCGGGCCAACTGCAGGACTCTCTTGTCTCCCATCGCCACTCCCTCATGGTGGGCCAGAGAGGTGTTGGTTCTGGTTCCCACCGCCTGTCCTTGATGCCAGGGCAGCTGCCTGGAAGACAGACCTCCTCCTCTCAGCTGAAAGGCTCAAAGACCTCCAAGCAGTCCTCATCCACCTTGTCCGTTCACCAGACTTCACCTGAGGTTGTCTTGCTTGTCTCTTTTCTTTATTACTTGATGATCCAGCATTAACAGTCCAGTTGTTCAGATGTACTAAGTCAGACAAGATGCCCAAACGTAGAAAAATTGCTCTTTATCATTGTTCTGAAAGAAAACAATTTAGCGTTGAGGAACCTGCTAGAACCCAGAAAGTCTTAACATATGTGAACCGATAATCTTTCCAATTTGGATGCATTTCATTACTGTGTACATGTTTATGTAAATGTCTTGAAGCTTTTAATCTTAACTTGTCAATTTTAAGTGTATTGAACTGAATTAAACTTGCATTTAAATGTATTGTTTACTTTGTTCACATTTGTTATGTTGGTGTTTATTTAAATCTGTAGAAAAAGACCAGAGCCAGCTGCTTCCCTCGTCCACTCACTCCTAAGAACAAGAACGTGAGCAGTGGATCATCCAGCACTCATCTCCAACCAGTCCTCAGTCCAGTGAGTACACCTGTGCTCACACCTACATCTGACAGAAAACCACAGTATTGCTTATTGTTGTAAGGAAATCAAACTTTTTTTTAAAATTAAATCCAGGCGGAACGTCGACAATCTATGATGTTTACGATTGACAACACCCCAAAGAGCAACAGCTACTTGAAGAAAGGGCTGAACAAACTCCGCAGTTCCACACGGAAATCCCCTGGAAAAGGCCTAAAGACGCCGGTGGAGAAAAATGCCCGAAAGGCCCAGGAAAACTCTCCTGCGGGGAATTCTCGGGCCTTAATGGGGCGATCTGCCAAATCCGGAACCTTTAAGTCACCACAGGTTTTGGCCAAAGGGCAGAGGGGATCTCAAACCACCAGCAGGTCTGCAAAGTCTCCTGGATTGACAGCTAGTGCTCGCAAGGTAAACATACAAAATGCATAAAAGCATCCGCTATTAAGACGGTAGTCGTGTTGAAATATTACTTCTAACAATGCTAATTATAAAAAGCAAACTTCAGCACTATCAGTTTTTAAAAGGGCCGAGTACAGCTGTATAGATCAAACACTTGATTTCATGTAGACCTGTTCATAATACAATAGTGATAAAATTCCTTAAAAATAATTGGGATAAATAATGTTTTCTTTTTGAGACTTTAACATATATGATTTTAATATCAAAATAATGTAATTACACCCTTCCAAAGATCCATAAACTTTATTTTCTAATAAACCCTGGATCTGGAAGACATTTCAAATATCCTAAATAAACACAAAAAAAGTTCATGAAATTCTTTGTTAACAAAAAAAACAAAACTTTATAAATCAATCAAATGGAAATAAACAAACAGTCCAAGCTATTTTATAAAGTTTTAAAGAATATTCAAGCTGGATTTTTCTGATGTTAGTCTGTGGTTCTATTCCATTTTTTTTTCCTTTTCTTTTCTTCCAATATCTAGAATGTTCTTTCATATTTTCTTCCACTAGGTGGCGGTATTGCTGTATTCACTTGAACCCTTAGGATCATTTAGGATCTTTACCATGTTGTTATACAATTTCCTCAGGTTTGCAAGGAAGTATTTATTCTTTAAGCCAGACTATTCTGTTAATTTATCAATTTTTCCTCATATTTAAGGTCAGCCTAGATGCATAAGTGATTCTATTTACCCTTAGCACCCAATCATCCCCTTGGTTTATTACACAAGATGTATGGATATTATGACTAATAAGGGAGCTGAATAATTTTGAGCCCCACAGATGGTCACAGATTAACCATATCAAGTTGATATATGTATGTATATTTTTTTTTATTTCTTGAGAAACTCCGTTTTGCTGTAGCAACACTTGTAACAAGATCTCTGTCATCTGGTTGAACTGGTTGCATTCCTCTTCAGAGTTCCCGTGTATTTTGAAATCATACTACTTTCTAATGGAAGAAAAAAATCCAACATTTCTTTCTGCACCACTGTGTTGTAGGCTGAACTTTGCTGTAATGAGTTACTGACTTGATTTTCTACAGTACTTTCTAAAACAGTTTACCACAGTAAAAGTCAAACCTAATTAGGTTGCAATAATTGTAGTTTTAAAACGTTTTTTTTTTGTTTTTTGTTTTTTCAGAAGAAAGTGTTGATCAAAGATCACCTTGTCTGACATCTGAAAAGGTTTAAGTTAATTATTAGTTTTTTATGTGGGTGATTCTCACATCCAGGTGTAACAGTTAAATGGGGTTCCTATCTAAAAAGAACTTATGGGGTTTGCACTTTTGTCTCTGTTACTTTACTTACTCAGGGTTTCTGCAAGGTTTAATTCTTGAATTGATCATAAGTTTCAGTCTTACTTATACCCTACACTTAATTTCTGGAGCAATGTAACATTTGAAAATCATCTTGACATTGAGCTTTCTTTGCAAAACTTCAATAAAAATTCTGAAACTGATTTAGGTTTAGGCCTTAAAAATCTATCCACTAACCGTTTCTTTGTTATAAAGGTATCGTTGAGGATAGAGGTGTTGTTAATGACACTCTGGCTTAAATAGACAAAGGTTTATGAGCAGTTTTTGTTTTGTAGTTTGAGATCTCTGACTGTTTTTACTTTAACTCCCAGTTTGGTGTCCAAGGTGATAAAAGAACCTAAAATACGTTGTCTAAAACACCAACTCAAGTTAGAAAATGTAAATTGATCTTCTTTATATTATAGAGAGAGTTGGGAATATTTTCTATTTTCACCTGGGATTTTTTTTATTTTTATTAAAGAAATCCTAAAACATTCAGGTATGTCCGGAACTTGCAGAAACCCTTTAGGTGTATGTTTTATGTTTGCAATTCATTGAAAATAAGCTGTTTTATAAACTACAAACTGAAGCTTTTTTCTTCTCTTCTCTCCCCACAGGCTATGAGACGGATGAAAATTTAAAGGCTGGATGCCAGAGAGGTGTTACAACAACTTTAGTTGATGACATCTGTGGCTTTTTTATTTTTATGTTTTTACTATTTTTTCTTATCTTCTTCAAAGATTTTAAAAGATTCCTCAAAGATTTTTCTTATTTTCTTCTGTATATACATCTGTACAATATTTACATATCTTCTAAATAAAATGGAAATAAATATTTCTGTGTGCTTATTAAACCAGAGGTGGATATTGGGTTCAGGTTTCAGATTTACAACCACAACTGCCACTTCACTTGGTATTTTAGAAACTGTTTAGTCTTCTAACAATAAGGTGGAGGACAGAAGACTATTTATTTAAAGTGTTGTTTACAGGATGAAGAGCTAATGTACAGTTCCTTGCAAAAACATTAACATAGCTCACCGTTTTACCCCTTTCGTAATATTCCAACCTTTATATTTAAAGGTTTTTAATCCTATTTTATGTGAAGGAATTGCACTAAATCCTCTTTAAGTTGGTGAAGATTAAAAATATATAGAAATATATTTTTTGTTGTCAATGGGGAAATTCAGGTTTCTCAGTGGCAAAGCTTAAATAAGTTAATGGATGCAACCAGGTTCAATCATTGCTAAACTAACTAAAAACAGTTGGAGGCCAATGAAAATTCAGATGGTACAGCAAAACAAATGTAAGGAGTTACCAAAATGGTATTCTCACAAGTACGGGTGACTGGAAACTCACAAAGTGTGCTTCTAGTGCTTAAGAAATTAATTGATCATTCAAAGAAAATTGAAAAACTGCAATAATAGCATGAATGTGAAACAGTTTGGAGCAACGATGGTTATAAAAGATAACAGCTGCTGGAAGGATCGCTATCTGTCTGACCTTTTATTGTGTTTTTAATGGCATAGGCTACTTACAACATTTAAAAACATGTTTACTATGGTCGCTGATAATTAAAAAAAAAAAAACAGAACGAAACTGGAACTTTTGTCTGTCCATTCATGTTAAATGCATGGTCAGTAAAGGTGTGGAGTGGCAGCCCTACTCACCTGTAGCTAAAGTTATCTTCCCCAAACAGTAGCATCTTCTGGTACATCTCCCAACAGTGGCATGTGCATATATATACACATACATATACAGTGGGGAAAATAAGTATTTAGTCAGTCACCAATTGTGCAAGTTCTCCCACTTAAAAAGATGAGAGAGG
>JAUZNJ010043459.1:20074-61214 GCA_034780135.1 Jordanella pulchra | reverse complement strand
GTACTGTACTGCACTCCATGTTTTAATACATTATTTATAATCTGTTCACTGCACCCACTTGTACTATATCGCATTTACAATGTAAATACGTGTGGATGTTATGTTATTTTTACTTTTTCTTTATCTCATTGTGTCACTATGTGTAAAGCTGCAGCTACACTGCAATTTCCCTGCTTGGGATAAATAAAGTACATCTATATCTATCTATCTCTATCTCTGTATCTCTCTATCTCTCTCTATCTCTATCTCTCTCTATCTCTCTATCTCTCTATCTCTCTATTTTAATGTTGTTTATTTCACCTAACTGTGTGCGAAAAAGAACTGAAAGACAAAACCCAACGTGTCTAGATGTTCAAAGCTGGTAGATACATAAAGTAATTACATTGAAATAAAAGTGGGGTAAATCAGATGTGAGGTAAGATTAATAATAAATAAATATAAATGAAAATAACTGAAAACTATGGACAGTAATTAGCCCAGCAAGTCATAATTTCTGAAGCAGGAGTAACTTATCTGATCAAGTCTGAGAAATCTATTAATTTCTAGAGGTTTCAATACTCTTTGCAAGTCGCTGTATTAATGTTGTCTTTCTTTCTACTTCAGGCCGAGATGTGAGGGAAAACCACAAGGACTACAATCAAGTTGTGATGGATGTTAGAAGGTCCATGAAGCGATTCCCTAAAGGTGCCTTTATGTGTGTGTTATCTCCACTGATAGAAGCACCCTTTAACCCACTGTGACATTGATCAGTCTTCACCCCTGTACCTGGAGCAGCACTGAGTGTTATCTGATGAGATTAAATAGTTCATTAGCAAAGGTAAAGCTCCACATAGGAAGACTTACATGAGAGGGATCGTCTTCTTTTGACCTGGTCCCAAAGGAAAAAAAACAAAAACTACAGGAAGAGCAAACTAGCTATAATCACAAATACATGCATACACACTGTATTGTACAGCACAAACATTTTTCTAAACTTCTTTTTATCTTTATATTTATACCCAACAAAAGAAAGACTATTCCGAGTGAAAAGTTTACCCAGGATTTCCTAACTCTTAAATCAGTTGCTTGTGGAATAACTTTATACACTTGAAGCACTTGTTTGACCTTATCAGTCACATTACTGCGGAGGAATGCTTTCCTGTCATGTGACTTTTCCAGACCTCTTCTATAATTACCCACTAGCCTCTATTAAATCAATGTGTTTCTCATTTGAGATGCTGTTATTAAATTTTGTTAGAGTTTTAATTATTATTAGCTAATTTTACATCAAATAAATGCATGAATGAGGGAACTGTCTGAGCATTAAGGAGCAGCATAAACTTTAAATGCTGAGAACTTAATATTAAACAGCAGAAAAAAAGTATTTTTTCCCCTCTTGCATAAGTGTTTGTATTTTTTCCTGTGCTCTCTGAAGGTATGCCAGCGGCAGAGAGAGCCGTGCTTCAGGAACAGCTGATCAACATCATCCTGGATGTTCTGGGACGTAACCCTCAACTCCACTACTATCAGGGCTACCATGATGTGGCTGTGACTCTGCTGCTGGTGGTTGGGGAGCGGATGACCATTGCCATGTTGGATAAATTGTCCAATATTCATCTTAGGTCAGCGTTTCTTTCACAGCTGCTGAACTAAAATTCTTTACATCAAAAAAGTTTATCAACATTTTTTTTGTCCCTCTTTCTGTAGGGATTTCATGGATCCGACCATGGATAGCACCAAACACATACTGAACTACCTTATGCCCATATTGAAACAAGTTGATTCTGAACTGCATGACTTTATGATCAGGTACTGAAAATGTAACACAGGAAATATGGGATTGTTTTAGGGTTGGATTTCCACTAGTGGGAGCCATAAAGTAAATTTTTAGAAATGTGTTTTGCAAAATGGATATAATTAAGAGGATGACTTCTACTTTTTTGTGTTATTGACTAGATTTTCTGTGATTAAAAAACAAACAAAATGTTACGTTATTTCTGATTTATTTTGATCATCTTGATCAAATAGAAGTGTCCTCTGACTTTAATCTATCCCTTAATCCAGCACTTCATGCATACTAACTTTGCACATTATCTCTGCATTTAGGGGCAGTTTTTAAAAATATTTGGAAGTCAGTTTATTATTTTTCTTTTTACTGTGTTTACCTGATTGTTTAAGGTGAAAATGTTTATACTTTTTTTTGCTCTATATTGTTGATTTAGCACGTTTTCCTCTCCTTTCTTTCTGTTTGCCTTTCTTGTGTTAGGGCAGAGGTAGGAACCATCTTCGCGCTCTCCTGGCTCATCACATGGTACGGCCACGTTCTCTCAGATTTTAAACACACTCTGAGGCTCTATGACTTCTTCCTGGCCTCTCATCCACTGATGCCCATCTACCTTGCTGCTACGGTGAGTAGTTTTTACACGTGACATTGTCTACACTGTGAAACTTTCACTGAAGGAACTACTTGAAGTATTTTAACATGCTAATTATATGACATTCATTGATCCGAGAAATAAAAGCGCAGCAAAAGGAAAGAAAAAATAGTGAAAAGTGACTGGATGTAGTGAAACAGACATTTAGACTTTTGCATTTTGCTATTGATGTAAGGCTTTTTATGCCCCTTTTTTTTAAAGGAGGAATTTTGGTGTGTTTTGGGAAAGAATTTACTTAGATATGTTCACTGTTTTATTCTTCAAGGTTCTATTAGTTTTCAAAAAGATTTATTTAATATTCTGTTAAGCGACGTCGCTGCTGAGGGTGTTTCAGTATCTACTTGTCTCTGTGTGTTGGAGCTGAATAGAAGGAGGGCTCTGCTTGAAGTCTCGAGCAACAAAGTAGAAATTCTTTTTTTTTCCTCCAACGCTGAGTTCAGAACACAGCATGAGGCTCATATTGGAGATAAATGGGACAGTATTTATCCCAGAAGGAAACAAAAATCTGTTATATAAGGAAAGTTATTTGGAATAAAACATGTTAGTTGTTTGTTTTTCTTTCTACAATCATAAATACATATATGTTGCATGTCTATCTGACACAGAAGGTGGCGTCCATCATACTAAAACCACAGAATGTTGTATAAGCAATAAAGATAAAATGTTATGTTTTTATATCATGCAGCTCTATCTTAAATGTTTTTACTAAATTCAAAAAGGATTTTATGGGAAGCAGCTTTTCGTATTGATTACTTCTTAAGCTGCACTATCAGCTCTAAAAAAATCCAGCTAAACATGTTTATTTTTTAACAATTAAAACACGATTCTTTACAGTCAAATCTTGTCAATTTTTATTTGTCAAAATGGCATGATGCATTTGATTTTTATTTTTGTTTGCATTAATCCCAGATGAATGCAGCTAATATTTCCATGACCACCTGGGGGCACTACAGTATTATCTGCTTACAGTTTTTCAATTTTTTTATTCCCATTTCATAAAAAGATAGATGATTGGTGCTGTTGCTTTTTTATCACTTGGATCTTAAATTAAGTAGATATTTCCAATTAGAATATAGTATATATATAGATTTAGGTAATTAATGTGCAAAAATCTGCATATTATTGCTCAGCACTAAGCTGGGGAGAAGTTCCTCCAATTTGACCCTTGCTATTTGTGGAATGCAATAATGTTTCCTCATGTTTAGATTCATGGAGGCATTTATAGATATGCCACATATATTGTAAGATTAAAAAAGTGTCTGATATTATGACTGGCAGGGGTTACTTTCTAGAAAAGATTTTTGTAGGCTATGAAACTTGTGAGCCTGCATCCTGGGTGTTATCGGTTTCTCCTCTTTACTCTTTCTGCCTTATTTTCACCTTATTGCAACAATTAAGAGTATAGCGTTTGTAAAATCGCCTCCCATGTGTCATTTAAAAGTTATATACTCCCTCATGAATCACTTGACAGCAGTGATTGTTACATAAAAATCTGTGAAAAAGAAATCACAAGCAAAAAACAGTTTAGCAACAGAGAATTGATATTCTTAAAGAAAAATATTATTTAATGTAATAAAAGATGCCTTATAATGATTTCAGAGGAGGATAAATAGTTATCCTCACTCTTATGGCTCCTCCTCTGCTCTCATTCTGCAAAACAACTTGGAAGAAAAGTAGTGGAATCACAGTGAAACAAATGTAATTCATGGCATTTTAAATCTTGGCCATGTTTTCCATTTCTCCTCCTCAGATTGTGTTACACAGAGAGAAGGAGGTCAAGCAGACGGAGTGTGACATGGCTATGGTGCACCACCTCCTCTCCCACATCCCTCAGAACCTCCCATATGAGCTTCTTATTGGTCAGGCCCAGGACCTGTTGGAACAGTACCCTCCATCATTACTGTCCAAACGGGCTGCATTACAGTCTCGTAAGAGGTGAGGGGACGACGGATGAAATTAAAGTGGTTAATATGGTAATATTGCTCAGGCCTCAGATCTTCGGCCCTGGTGTTCAAACTACCTATTAGAAAAACCATTAGCAGTCAGATTCATGTTTATACAGGGTATTACAGTTTAATAGCTGCTTAGTCAAGCTGAAGCAAACAGAAGTCTCTAAGAAATGACTCTGTTTGTTTTCTCTCTGGAAAAAACGGCTCTGGTTTTTTATTACTTCTTTTACTTTCTATTATATCCAGTTTCAGCTTATTACTTTTCCTCAGTTCATTGTCCCTTCAAGCTTTCAGGTTTACTTTGTTGGTACGGAATCACAGCCTGTTGATTAAATGATCTGCGTTTGACCTTTGCATATGAACTACTGCGCAATGAACACTTCTGTGCATCCATTTTTTTTCCCACTTGGTCACAGACTTGGGTGTAGCCCGAATTAGGTTTATCTTTAAATCTTCACTTGAGATTTTCTTACTGCCACTTTCCACATTCAACTAAAAAGTGTGAATTCTACACAGCTAGTAAAGCTGCTGTCACATATGTTGACACATCTGATGGCGTATAGATAAAAAAACCTGATTCCTGTTTGCCTAAATGTAATTGTATGTTGATGTATGTGTACTATCAACGATGTCGCCACATTACAGTGAAAGTAATGGGAGGAAGATTGTCAAACTTTATGTCTTGTTTATTTTCTAGATTAAATGATCCTAATTATCTTTGGCCTCCAAGCTGACAGGATTCCTTTAGAAATAATCAGAATCAGAAGTTTTTTTTTTTTTTTCTCCTTCTGAATTTAACGTCTTTTAATATCCTCCTATGTAGACAGAGTGTCTGCATGAGATAACGTAATGTTATTAATTTAGTATACCTGCAGCTTTGGCGTAAATCCTAATTGTGTTTTATTGTTGTGTTTTTTTCTGAGCTGCAAAAACTTATGCTACATTATTCTTATTCATGTTAAAAAAAACAACAACAAAACTCCACATTATGGCTTAGTTGGTGTTCAAATTATAAATTCAAAATAATCTATGCAGAAGAAGGTTATGAGTAGTAATTAATTCTATAAAAAAAGCTTTGATTTGGTATAATGCAGCTTACTTTCTGTTTTTTCTCTCAGTAGTTTGATCACAAAGATTAAATTGATCAGTTGTCTCTGCTTTAGGTTGATTTCTTCAATTAATGTGCATTTAGTGTTTTTTTTTCATAAATATTGCCATCATCTAAACTGCTGTTTGTTAATGTGTGAATTTAGACACATAAGGCTCGTTTAGGCTTCTCCACTTCAGGAAGTATAATGGAGTGTAATTCTTTCAGTAACCAAAAGGGGGAGCTCCCAACTCAAACTCCAAATCCACCATCCAGATGTGGCAGTAATTCATGGTGTTGGTCTGCACAGTTTCTTTCCCTTTTTATTATTGAGGGGAAACCTTTTAGGCAGGCAGGACCGCTCATTCCCTGTCTCTCCGCTGCTACGAGTGTTTCTGCATGTCAGCGTCCTTCAGCGTCGCCTGTAGTCATTGTTTAGGGCAAGAAGTGACACAAGACCTTGAGAGACATGCTGAAAGATATAAATGTTCGAAACATACATTAGCTTTCCACAGCCTAGAAGCACTGGGTTAGCAGTTCTCCCTAACACGTGTCTTTATCTATCACTTTATCCATCAGTCTATCTTCTCATCTCTCTAGGCTTTAGTTTTCTTCTTTATTGATGGCTTACACTTTCTTTCCATTCATCTTTCTCTCTCTCATTCTGTCTCGATTTCTTGCATCAGCTTGTCCATAAGCAGCTTCCAGGCATTTCATCTCTCCACCCTCCACCAGAGGCCAGACTCTGTTCTCCAGCGCCTCACCAGGGCCCAGGGCTCCACCACCTCCAGTCATGGTAAAAATAGTTACTTTAATCTTATTACCGCTCTACACATAGAGAGCATTCACACATTTAACGCACACATGCGGAGTAAAGACGTATTGTTGTTGCAAAAGCCTTTGAAGGTTGAAAAAATGAATATTATCTGTGAATTTTCTGACTAGAATCCTTCCAGAGATCTTGGCTTTGGGGGTTTTCCCACCTCAGTGATATAATTCTTCAAAACAAGGCAGCAGTAAACACTTTCCCCTCTGGCACAATCAATAACATGTAAACAAATGTTGTAGCACCCCCATCAGACCAATCAAGTGCAGATTTAAATATGCCAGAACAGAACAAAGAGATGCATTACTCCCATGTGTTGTGTGGAGATCTGAACAGCAGCGTCTGACATGCTGTCAGAGATTTACATGGACTCAGAAATATTATGTGGCATCAGCTTCAGGGTGAATGCTTTAATTATAAACCTGAGGAATACAATTCCCCTGCAGTTTGAGCAAAATATCACCAGAAGGTAGAAAATCATGTTTTGCACTCAGAAAACCTACTTCTAGATCTCAGTGTGGGAACAATGTATTTAAGGTTAAGTTTTATTAATAAAGGGAATTCAATTAATGGTAATATCTTTGGCCAGTAGTTTAATGGAATAGCTCCTTGGTGTGTTTTTTTATACTGTAATTACTTAGTTTTAATTTTTTGTTCTTTTTGTTTACATAAAAGTGCTTACATGAGCATAGTTGTGATGAAACCATATTTTAGTGCCTAAACAAACTGTTTTCTATAAAACTAAGGACCATTTTATGTTCTGAACAATAACCTACACAATAATATATAATAACAATCACAGTGCAGATCCATGTGGTTAATTGTTTTTTACGTTTTAACCAAGCACAGGACATAAGGCTTTTTTGATTACTTTAATTCTAGCTCTGTGATTTATTGCTCTCTTGGTCTCTCTGCTCCTGCTGTTTGATTTTCCAGACCCTTATATTTCTTTTTTTATTTAGTCCAATCATATATTTAAAAGAAACTATAGTTATTTGATGCTTTTATTTCAACTCTAATTAAAAATGTTTCAGATAAATTAATCTTTTACTGCATTAGCATAATCTCACTAGATGTGGAAAATTAAAATCTCTACTTACCAGTCGGTTGATTAGAAGGGATGATAAGAGAAAAAAATATAGGGACTTCTGTTTACATTTATAATAGGACAAAAGTGGTGGGACTTTTTTTGAAAGCTGTGATTAAAAAAAAAGAAACGGTTTTGCATTTTAGCAGCAACCTCTCTGCATAGGTCTGGTGTAGAACAGAGCATATGGACATCTAGAATAGAGGCTCCTTCTAGTTATTAAGTGTTGCAGAGAATCAGTGATGCCTGGTGCTGTTTTCTCTTCCAAATCTCCTGGAAACGTCTCTTTTTACTCTGTGGCATCAACTTTATGAAATGCTGGGAGGAAAAATAAAGCTGGTGGACTCCAGAATTTAGTTGTAATTGAACTTTTCAGGTAATAAATGTTGCAAAATATATGGCAAATACAAACCAGAAAAATTGTGAATCAGATGCAAGATTGCTTTATTAAGACTTAAATCATATAGAAGAGAATAAAACGTACTCTGGGTGATCAAGAGTCGGATCTGGATCTAGGTTTTCATGCTGCAATAAAGATGAATTTATTTAAGGGTTTCATTGCATGCGGTTTGGACTGTATGTTACTTTGGTTTAGCCTTGAACATGATGACTCCTCCTGACCCCTGCATGTTTCTACCCCTTGTCATCAATCCCCCCTCCCCAACCCAACCCCCTCCTCGTTTGTTGCTTGTATTCCTTTGACTCCTGTGACACTCAGGTCTGGACGCCTCCTTACCCGCAGCTCAAGGCCAGTTATTGAGGGAGGGGAACAGGATGATGAAGATGGCGGTGTGGGGGCTGTCGGCTACGCTTGGAGCCGCAGTGTTTGCTGTGGCTCAGACCGCCATAGACTGGGGACCTGACTTGATACTTCAGCTGTTCTGATGGTGCTGGTACAAAAGACACACATTTGGAAACTTAACCAAACCTAAAAGTTGTTTTAAAATGACCAAAAACAAAAAACAAAACGCTGACCGTGATGACTGGGAGATCGCACCCACTGCAGGAGGCGGTGTCTTGTTGCCAAACAGGATTCATTTTCAAGTCTACAAGGAACGAAGGATTTCTGGTTGTAAAAAAAACAAAACAACCCCCCCAAAACAACCCCAAAACAAAAAAAAAAACCAGGAGATATTTTAGTTTGCTCAGACTTGTGTCAGGAATGAGGTGGACAATAATGGCATTGAAGCATGGAAGAAGTAACAGAAAAGAAGTGACTATAAAGACTTGCATAGAAAAATCCCAAAGTGCTGCAAAGACGTCTGAACATGCTGTAGTTTTCTGCTCATTCAGGCTTTATTTTATTTTTCTTCTTCACACTCTGTTTTATCTGTTTCTTTGAGGCTGATTATTTCATTGATGAACTTGTTTTTCGACTGTCACATCTGTTTGGTACGTTTCAGTGAAGCCTCTCAATGCGCTTGTTGGATCCTCAGCTTTATATATCAAAAAGCCAAAAGTGCCCAAAGCCAGCACCATGACACACAAACACAAATTATTAATAAGAGCTGGATTCTCTGCTGAAAGCCTCTAGTTATGAGTGAAGGAGGAGGCTTAACGCTACGTTTTTTTTTTTCCTTCTCTTTTTTGCCTGTAAGCTTTGTAATAATTGCTCCTCTCCAGGTGTCAGTGAGTAACATTTACACTCGAGCTCCACACACAAAAATAAGTTGTTATGCCCCCCCAGTCCCACACACACACACACAGCCCGCCTTCCTTCAAAACATATTCTCATTAGAAATGTCCAATATTTTGGTGCCACCCCCCCCCCCCCCCCCAGCTCAGGCAGACCATTGCTGCTGAATAAGGGAATGATGCTACTAGTTTTGCGCTCTTAAAACATTTAACAAGTTTCAACCGAATTCAGGCCTGATCTGCTGTCAGTAAGACATGAAATTTCCTAACAATGTTTTAAATTTGGGCATTTATTAACTTTTAAAGATTATATGTATGAAAATAAAAATAAATCTTCCCAAGCTGCATCATAACTGATTTCTATTTTTGTTTTTATTGATGGACTGAGCATCATTATTTTAAGCTGCTGCTGTAAATGTAACATTCACCCCTCTCCACATGCTCTGTCAACAGATGTCACATGTTTGCATGGCTTATTGGGCTGTTGATTTACGTTGCTTTGCAGCAGTTTAAATCGACCATGCACAGTTTAAATTTAAGAAGAACACTGACAAGTCAAGAATGATTTCCCACCTGAGAAATTCAATCTGTCTTACTCTGTCTGCAATTACCAAATGTTATCAATAATATTAGTTGGAAAAAAAATAATTTGTTAGAGCAACATCTCTGCTAAGCCATGAGCTAGTTAGGACTCTTCAAAATGTTTATTAGTTGATAATTGAGCTGTGTTCCTGCAAGAAAATGGAAAATGTCAGCTTAATTAATTAAGTGGCCAGTTTGTTATTTTCTTCTAAAGCATTTTTGTTTGTTTTTTTGCTGCACTTATTGCCACAATTTATTTTCTATGTTTTATTTAAATATCCCAATGTTATTTTCTTGTAGATGTATAATTGATCATTTTGAATGACAGAAAAAGTCTAAAATGTTCCAGGCACATAAATTATTAACTTTTTTTAATGCCTAGGTGATCTCGACTGGTACTGTGCTGTAAATATTAACTATTTTTGGGCTTTGTAAATGTCACTTAAAACATGCTTTCTCTGTAACTCTCTCATATGCATTTTAATTTTGGAGGTACTGAAATGGTCTTCAAACGACAGAAAGAAAAATGATAAAAATAATACTCCAAGAAATAACAAATATGCAGTTGATTAAAAAAAAAAACATTTTTCTCTGTAATAAAATTGACAGCAATGCATTTGTAACAATTAGTTTTTTCCTTGTTTGGATGCTTTGATAAAATCTAATTTTTCTTTGGAAGTGGAAGATCAAATTGTGAACAAGAGCAAGGTGGTACCTGTCACGGCTCTAAAAGACCCACCAGTAGGGGGAGACATTGGACACCCAACTATTGCACTAACCAATCGATAGTTGTAGTTTCCATCCAAAATTTTTACTACACCAATTCACAACTGTGACAAAAGGTTTGTTGGTATGTCCACCTAGATATACAGTAGAGACGTTGCTTTGGGCAAGACCAAAAATGTATTTATATATTATATGAAGGCTCATCGGTTCAAGGTTTTAATTGCAGGTTTATATAAGGCAGTAAATATTCCCCCTCTTTAGGTGAATTATTGGTGATGCAGTTGTTTTTTTTTTTTTTTTGCATGTCAGTGCTAAGCTGTGCCTCCATGTACAAGTCCACCGTATTCTGTGTCCTCACTGCTAACATAGTTGATCATGCATATTATTTGCCATCCAAGTCATCTACTTCATCCATTACTTTGGAAGATCCTGAGCTTCATTGATTAACAGGAGTAACACAAACATTTAGCACATGAAGCCATGTGTGGATACAGTTTTGTACAAACAAACTTCCATTATTTAAATTTCTTTACAATAATTCTCATGATACTTTTTAAATGTCTTTGTAAGTTGTAGATCAAAGAGGGACTCCTCTGCCCTCTATTTGCAAGTGTTTAAAACAACATTTTACATGCTGTAAAAAAAATGTTTAGATCTGCAGGTCTAAACATGTTCTCGTATGTACTAAACATATACTTTTCTACGTCTAGCTGTTGAACAGCAGACTGTGTTTCGGCCTCCAGCCTGGTTGCTATCATGTGGATAAACAGTTCTACCCTATTGACAGTGAGACCAAGAAGAGCATGTTTTTATTTGGACCTTTTAGTGAGAACAGGAGCACTAGGTATCCAAAAAGAATATGAAGAGTTTTGCTGTAAAACTGAAAAGGTATGCTACTGTTTGTAAAAACACATCTATGAGAACTGTCCTGCCAGCTCCTAATGAGGATTTAATTTCTGCCCCTGGCTGTTGGCATACTACAAGGCAATCTCCTCACCTGATTTTTTTGTTAGGTTTTGTTTTTTCTTTTTTGTTTTTAAAAACACGATCAACTCCAGAAACACTTACAGTAAATTAGCCACTTTAGCTTCCTTTAAGTTTGTCAGGTTTGAGATTGAGTGCAACCAGTTTGGAAAGGAGGACGATAAATGTCTTCAATTTATGAAAGTATTACTGCTGCTAAATATTAATGGAAATCAGAAGCTTAGAATTAAAGTCTATTTCTATTTTTAAACGTATATATTTAAACCAGCAACCATAGAATATTCTCATTTTATCCTTTCAGAATATTTTAACTCCCATTATGCTACAGTTTTCCAAACACTTGCAAAGTGAATGAGTTTATACTCTATGTTGTAGCCTTATTTATTTTTTATCAATCATTTAACAAAGGAAGCATTCTCTTCATTAAATATGCATTAAAGTAACATTAAAATTAAACACAGTTTTACTTTCTGAACTAAATGTGGGGCCGTATAGAGCTACAGTTAAGCTCTGCTCTGCCTTTTTTCTTTCATTCTCTTTATAGATGTAGAGAGGGCTTGGACTTTCAAAGGAGGGACTGGTATATAATAATCTGCAAATGTATTTAGTTTAGATTACAAAAAGTGGAACTTCATTTCTAGCTTTCTTTCAAATTAACATAATAATACAGCTTATAATTTGACTGTAATCATGCTCAATAAACTTTTGGGGTGTTTTCTTCTTTTCTGGGTGTACCCATACATTTTTTTTTTTATTATTTTACAAAGAGACTTTGTAGAAATCAGGTCAGAAACATGTTTTAGTGTGCAGCAAGATAGATGGTGCACTTGTGTCCATCCAACCCCCTGGGACATAATCAGAGCTAGAAGACAGGGGGTAAAGAGCAGACAGAAGGTTAGGAAAAGAGGTAAGAGTTATCACTGAGAAATAGCAGGAATCTAAGAAAGAGGCATCTGGTAGAGGTGTTCAGGGCAGCTGAGTGCACAGACTGAAGCTCAGCTCTTTGAGGGTTTCTAATGAGCTATAGTGGACATGAGTGGGTCACCGCCTTGGGATGAAAGCAGATGTGGACATTTAAGGTTAAGCACAAAACAGTGTAGTGTTAGAGTAATTTCTATGTACTAATTGAAGATTCTTGAACACCCAGGTTGGGATAGGTCACCCTTAAGAGCTCAGAAGATTGATCCACTGATGAATGCATTTGATTCTTGCTTTAACACAACCTGTGAGAGTCTGTGTTTCAGACCTTTAAAGCACACAGCTGGTTAGAAATACAGAGGAGGTTGATAATGTGGGTACTAATCCTGAGCCATGTTTTGGTGTTTATGCACTGCAGGTGATCCCTGTTTTTAGAGGAGAAAACCTTCTTCAGGGGATGATGTTTTTAAGGCCTTCTTGTATCTTTCTGCACCATTTTCACTGAACCAGAACAAAACATGTTCACTTTGAGTTCTTCTTTCTAGGCACGACAAACTTGTAATTTGTTTCTGCATTTTTATTTGAATCTTGTTCGTGATGATGAAGTTATATTTTTGGGCTGTCGAAAGAAGCTGGAATAGCAGTCGAGAGCTCAAATGTTCATAAAGTCCAAGGCCAGAATTTAAACCCGGGATATGCTTGCTGCAAAACAACAATACTATCAGTTGTACTATCAGTGGTGAAATGTTCCCACATTTTAAACCTTATTTAGTTAGAGGTTTAACGAATTTGGAGTTTGTATATTAGAAGCTAATAAAATGCTTTTTAGATACAAAAAATTCATATCTACACATTTCGAAATTTTAATGTGTGAAAATATTTCAGTCTGAATTTTACAGTTCTCTCCAAATTCACAAAATCATAGAATAACATGTATTAAGGAACACATTGTAAAACCACGCGGTTTTCTTTAAGTAAAGAGGATGTTATTTAAACCAGTTAAACATTCAAAAGGCTTATGTTACCACATCTTTTGTCCACATGTCACTGAACTATTTTAAAAGAAAAAGTGAGTCATTCAAAATAAAATTAGCATTGTAATGGTATTAAGGTAAATTTTACAATTTGTTTAGATTTCTGTGATGCAAAAATTGAAAACATCACAACATTCTAAGTAAAAAAGAAAGATTAAATGTGAGATCAATGAGATTTACTCCAGCTTCGACCCTCTGACAGAACAAAGTACTATATTTCTGTGCATCTCTTATAACCCGCGGGCCTCATTAGGCCAAACCAGGC
Source organism: Jordanella pulchra (assembly GCA_034780135.1). NCBI lineage: Eukaryota > Metazoa > Chordata > Actinopteri > Cyprinodontiformes > Cyprinodontidae > Jordanella > Jordanella pulchra. The sequence continues at coordinate 47,707 of JAUZNJ010043459.1, read as the reverse complement.
CTGATCCATACAGCTCTATTAATACATAGAACTCATTACTCAGTGTGTACATTTGCTCTGTGTGTGTCCTTTTGTCTGCTTGGACACCTGAGACTGACCTCCTATGCGTTTCACTCATGACCTCTCACTCTCTAGGCTCCCCTCTTCCCATTGGTCCCAAACTCTGCTGACCTTGCCTCTGTTTCCTTGGACACCAGAGCAATTAGGAAGTACTCAGTAGATTGCTGTGCATCTCCCTGCAGGTTCTAATGCTTTTACCCTTGATTAGATTCAGAGAACTTACAGTCACCTATCAGCAGAGCTCTTAACTTTTAAACGTTAAAATGCATTCCCCAAATAAAAAAAACTATCATTCATAGTTGCCAATAAAACAGCACTAAAAGGTAGAAACACTTAGGAGTTTAAACTTAGACACACTGAAAGGCAATTAATCCAGTATTCAAATTTGCCTTTCAAGTTCTGAATAATAAATACTTGCTTTGCTTTGCAAGGCATCCTAAGCAGGTATCACTGGCAAAGCTATGTTATCTTAGCTTTTAATGCAAGCCACTAGCAGCAAATGATTCATAAAGGAAACTTTGTTATGGTGGCTATTAATTACTAAAACAATGTTCACAGGATTACGATAACAACCAAACACTTGATATAAAAATTAAATAGCTCTTACATAGCAGAAAAAAAAACAATAAACAGATTATAAACAATCACACAACAAATTGTCCCAAAGGGAGGCTGTATGATGATAGACTACTACTACTGATAAAGACGCTGTAATATTGCTGTAATATATGCATATAATAAGTATATGCATAATATACTTATGCAATGAGGTTATTGCAAGTTCTTTAAATGTAGAGCATGACTATTACAATGATGATGAAAAAAACATTTAAAACATTTAATCATTATCTCTATTTTTACATTAAAATAGCCAGACATTTAGTCAGGTGTGTGTGGATTTTTGAGATTTACTATATATCTATAGATCAATATCTTTATCCCTATATCTTTATCTTATTTGTATCTCTTCTGTAATAGCTTTACTGTATGGTTTTGTGGTTCTGCTTCTTCATTGATTTATACTTATAGGTTGAAGTTTAGTTTTTCTCCTCTTGGTTTTGTAATCGTGTTTTTATGGATCGTTTGTTTTCAACTTTTGTTTAGTTGTAGACTGCTGAATATAGAACCACCCAATTAAACTGTGCCTAACTCTGTGATATTTCAGGATTTGAACTGATTTTCCAAACAGACATCTGGGTTTATCCCATGTTGTTTGGCACTGGGTCTTTTTACTTCTGTATGTCCAACTATAAAATCTAAAACTCCACTCACAATGATGGTTACATTTTTTTCATATATTTTTTCTAGAACATCCATCATTTTACATTCATGTCAATTGCAAATGATTCACATATTACATCCAACAGTACTAACCCCCATTGCTGCTCTCTCTTTCCTCCTTAATCATTTTTCAGAGATAATTGAGCATTTTTAATTTATATATTTCCAATTTAAAGAAAAAAAACTATAGATTATAGATTAAACTTAGAGCTTTAATGGCTTTAATAATATTTTAAAATCTGCTAAAGAATGCCTTCTGGTGTGCCGACAGTGTCTGAGCCCCTCATCGTTTAAAACGTAGCTTTATTAAAATAACTTAAACAGAAACATATTTTCTGATTTTAATCTCGTGCCCCTGTCTATATGTAGGTTGAGTTGGCTGGCATTAACACACAATGTAAGAGTTTGTTGTTGTCAAAGAATAAGTTATGTTGTGTGTGATGTTTAAGCATACGTGCCACAGGTTAGCACTCATACGCTCATTAGCATAAATATCATAAAAATGTGGGGTTTATATGCTTGAACTTGTCTCGTTTCTTTATATACAACAACCTTTGTCCAAAAGGCATTGATTTGAATTTTAGTCATGAAAGTGGTTATTTTTTAAGATGGCGCCTGGTTTTGTTTAGGTTAAACTCAATGTGGACAGTGAGAAAAGTATGTTTCATGGTATGTTCCAGTTTAGTCATTGTTTTGAAATGTGAGATAAGTTAATTGTACACATATAAATCAGCCTTTAAACTATAATCATGAGAAATACCCAGGAAAAAAAAGTCATAACTGATATGCCTTTCATACCACAGTTTGATATATAACAAGAGCTTTTCATAGAAATATACACAGTTGCTCCCTGTACCTTAATTGCTGTTGCAAAATATAATATGTAGAGGCCCTTGCAACTTAGATAAGCTCACCTACAAAACATCAAAGTAAGGGGAAATCACCTTAGATTCTGCAGTGGGGTAATATTAAGTTTACATCCACCAAAAAGCATGTGAGCAAATCTCCCTGTCCTTAGAAGCAAGCAGGATCCTTTCTGTGTTTAATGCATGAGAATAAAAACATGAGAAAACCTTTGCAGAGTAACACTGAGAGAGAAATCCCTATTTTTTCAGTTGATACACATGTGCTCCTGCGGATTAAACACTAGGCAATTGTCCATATGCCCTTATCAAAACCGTCACTGAATGGAATATGTATACAATTAAGAAAATAATTGTAAGCGACTCTATTCAAAAGTCCCTCTACGTCCAGTCAAGCTATGTACAAGACTTAGCATGCATTAAAGGTTAATAACAGATACTCCAGTGAAAATACAAGAGATCTTTACAAATATTTTAACCAGAAGGGCACTGCTCATCCTAAGGGTTCAAAATAATTACTCTGCAAAAGTTGATTTCCAGCTAGTTTGATGGGATTTATTGGCAGCCAAGTAATTTCACAGTTTCACACTGAGTTAAAAGTTTCTTCCTTTGCCTCTGCTGACTAATTTAATACTTGTCATAACCAAGTTGTGATGACTTGTAAATCTTTAAAACTCGCTCTCAGAGGACTGTGCCTCCTCAGTCCCCATCCATTATATCAAGGACACATAATCTAATTCACACACGCAGCACAGAAAAGAGGCTAACAACGGACAGCTAGTACATTTAATGCTTGAATCTGATCCGTCTGAGTCAAGTGTGGGTGATGTGGGGGGAAAAAAAGCTTTATGGCAGTGAAGGGATCAATCTGTCTTAACTTAGAGGGATCCATCTTGTGTCCTTCATTTAAAAAGTGCTTGGCTGAAAATTGTTAATAGCTGGGAAATGTCAACATGTGTTGTGGTGCTGAGAGTTTACTAGCACAGGGAATGAGTGTGTATGTGTGTGTGGGAGAGATATGAATTTGTTGGTAAATGTCAAGAAGCTGGCACTCTAAATGCTTGGCTTAAGTGATGAGTTTGTTATAAAAAACATTTTAATACAGATGTTTTACTGATAGTGTCTGTGTGGATTTGTGTGAGGCGAGCAAAGCAGAGTTGTTCTAATTACATTAGAGCCACTGTTCTTTGGGAAATATGTAGAAAAAGTGCTGAGAATCCCATTTTTCACAACTCAACACTGAGCTGTAGTCCAATTACAGGGCAAGTGTGCAAAGCAAGGGAGGTTTAACTTGGCTCCTGATCATTTTTAGATATTTACTTCTAATAGTTATTTTTGTGTTGTTATAGTTTATATTAAAATCGCTTTTATTAAGAACTGTATTACTCTACTCTGATCTTTTATTAAAATAACACTTTACATTAATCAAATAATACCAGTCTTAGGGTGAAATATGGTTGTGGCAGCATTATGATGTGAGGATGCTTTTCTTATTCAAAGTAAAGAAAGTAGATTAGATATGATGGAAAGACTGATTGAAATAAATAGAGGCTATTCTCAGAAAAAAAAAACTGACTGAGGTGATAGAAAACTTGGAATTTTAACAGTGAGATAGAAAACATTACCTCCTTAAGCTGTATTTTTCTCAAAACTTGAGTTTAACTCATATGTTCGGCCATTGACAGTATGTGGATCAATGTCTCCTTAGTGTCAAACTTGGGAAAAAGGCTCTCAAACACATAAGCTAAGGTGTAACAAACAAATATTAAACAGCTTTTGTTAAAGCAAACCACTATGCACTTTCTCTTTAGGTGCAACTGGAGAGAAATAGCAGTTTGGATGATTGGATTTAACCTGTTAAAATTTTGAGCACTCTCCTTAGTATCTCTATACAACAGACCCTTATACTGGGATAAATTTCCACCCTTCAAATTGCTCTTTATTTTAGAACATGCAGTGAAAAGGCAGAGATGTATGTCTTACCACAGTAATCTACCCGGCCTCCTGAACAGGTTACTGCAGGGGAAATTAGTTTAAAGCAGCACTAAGTAACATTTTCCTTGATACATCACTTGAAAATGACTCAGTGCTGCTTTAAATGCTTATTTTTATGTTTGCTTTCTAATCCGCATAACTCAAAAGTCTAAATAACTTGAGAAATAGATTTAGTTTTTTATCACTCTAGATTTTTTGTGTTACCTGCTTACCAGTTTGGTCCATTTATGATTTTGTACCTTTGTAGTTTTGTGTAATGATATGAACCTTATTGGTTATTAAATAGAATTGTCCATCATAGGAAATATTGTACCAATCCTGCATTAATTCATATGAACATATTTTGTACATACTTTTGAAACCAATGATCTGAAGTATTTTGGCTTTGATTAACAATAGCTAATAGCAAGAAGCTACTTTGAGTTTTTTTTTGTTTCTTTAGCATTGCTAAGCTTTCATTTTTAAATCAAATTCAATGAGTCTTATCAGAGATCAGAACCAATAAGAATAAAGTTTGCTACTGTAAAAATAAAATAATAGTGTATAAATTGCAAAAGAGGCAAAATACTGTAGATCTGGTCATTGGAAATAAAACACATGAGGATAAACTGATTTAAAAAAAAATCTGTTGAATACCAGTTTGCTTCACATAACACCTTATTCTGCTCTTTTCAGGGATTTTATGACTGATATTTCACTCACATGTCATTCTGTGTATGTGAGAGAGATCCATAGCCTTACACTCGTATCCATGACCAACAATTAAGTTATAAATAAGTGTGAAGGGTGGGACTGTTTGACTGAGCTGTCCAGACTTTGGATATTACTTAAGATCCTGTTAGCGTCTGATGTCATAGTATCTTTAACAAAGTTTAAATTGACTTTCAGCTTAAACGCCGTGTTTCTATTTAAAGCTGATTTAGATTAACGCTGACAAAAAATCCTCTTGTCAGAGATATGCAATTCTGTAGTTAATTCCATGATCCCTTCGTCCCAATCCTTACAGATGGATTCATAGAAGCTGGGAATTTATATGGACATATTTTGCTTCTTATCTATTATACTGGAATATATGCAAACCAAAAAAATGAAATGGAATAAATAATAGAGAATAGTACAACATATCAGATGATTGAATATTTAGGCAAATTGAAATCTGCCCTGTGTTTCAGCTTAATTAAGAGTAATGTTTATGTTTAAATCATTTACTAATGTAGAGCCACCACAGCTGTATTATTTACAGTTCATATCAATAGAAATGAATTGATTACCACATGATTTAAAAAAATGTTTTGTAAAAAAAAAAAAACAGTAAAATTCCTTACAGTGTCCTGCAAAACTACTGGCACATCTTGAACTTTTTTTCACATTTGTTTCCCATTGAATTATTTGGTTTGATAAACTTACATAATGTATAGAATAATTTAAAGCGAAAAAATATTGTATGTCAACAATATTTATTAAATAGCTTCCCTGATAACCCGGTATAAGATTTCAGATCTCATGCAACCAATACCTTTAGAGTTAACCTTATTAGTTGTTAGACTCCACCTGTATTTACTTTGAAAGCCTAAGGCAAAGCTGCTAAAAAACAGGAGGTTGCAGCCCGTCTAAGCTGACAACCTGGGCAAGGGCCTTTATGGAAGAGTGTCAGAAAGACATTCATGGTAATGTCCTAAATAAATCATGTTTAAAGTTTGCCTCAAGCCATGTAGGAGACACAGCAAACAGGTAAAAGAAGCCTCTCAAATTAGATAATCAAGATTGAAATTTTTGACGCGTAGAAGACAAATGGCGTACATTGTACCAAATGGACAATGTGGTGGCAGCATCATGCTATGTGGATGCTTTTCTTCCGCAGTGTCAGTGGTCAGTTGATGAGAATATGAATGGAGCTAAATATAGGATATTCCTGGAAGTGAGTCTGTTTGTGGCTGCAAAGAACTTGAGTCAGCAACAGTGGGAGCATTAATACCAAAGCAGAGTCAGTCACCCTTAGCTAGGTCTTCTTTTACTGCAATTTTATATAAATGGGTTTCAAAATAAAAATATTTATTTAAAAATGTTATATATCATTTAAATATGTTTACAATAACCAATATGATAACAAAATGTGTTTGTTTCAGAAGTAAGATTAAGGAAATATAATAAATAGAAATAATAAAAAAAGTAATACTAAAAATAAATAACTTCTGTATGGAATATATAGTCTTTTTTTCTTTATGACAAAAGTGTCAGGCGTGCGATTTTGGATTTGGGTTTAAAAATGACTGAGGAAAGCATACCATAAAGCATTACCAAGACATATACAGTACATTCTGACCCTTTTCTAATGCAATGCCATGAGCTTTGGGGCTTTTGTTCTCATTCAAAAAAACTCTTCAGTTGTCATTCATTAATTCACTCATAGCTCATTGCTGTCTGCTTTCTTATGTTAACACTCACACCCTTGGCTAACGGAGTAAACCAGTGCCTTACATTGTGGTTTACTTCGTGGTTAATATAGAGTGGTAAACATTCTATCCAAATAAAATAAAAAGATATTTTTAACCAAAAGTTTTGTTTATAAATGAAACAGAACCAGCTTACAGGTGACCTCCACTCCTCTCTGACTGCCTCATCCAACCACCACACGTTTGAGATTCATTCAACCTGATAATATCTACTCGTCTACAGAGAGCCCACGATTCATTTGGTGTTAGTTTAGTCCAAGGAATCAGCAAACAGTGCTAGGAGATCAATTCACTTTGAGTGTAATGACTATTGATTCTGTAGGAGCACTGAGACAGAGCGGGAGCTGAATATGTTTAGATAAAATAATGCTTTTGTTTCTCATCCCGAACTGTGCTTTTTCTCCCACTCTAAGGTATGAAGCCAGAGAGCTGCAGGTGCCTCTTAAATATCCTGTCACCCTAGTAATAGTTCAACAGATACATTTGAGTAAAATATACAAAAAAAAATCTTAGGACTTAATTAGAATTTTGAGACATTTTCACAATATTTAGATATTTGCTTTTATTCTAACACAGTTGTTAGGGACAACCCATGAGTGCCAGAGTTTTGCACATTTCATCTGTGTTCCTGCTTAAACAAACCTGCTTTATTCAGTCCCTCTCTAAGTTCTTCTAAAGCTTGCATATTTATCAAGATCTGAACCAGGGAATCGTTTTAAAACATACACAAATTAGCCCTCCAGGACCAAAACAACACAAATCTGTTTTACTAATTTGTAATGCATCATAGTTTGTTTTTTTTTTTTTAAATGAAAACTGAAGAATTTGTCTCTTCCTGAAAGTACACATTTGCCAAACTTTTTTTCTGCTGTCTGCAAAATACTGACATTAGATAATTACCTTGCAAAGAAGACAAGAAGCTGAGTACAGGGAGCTAGTGAACTGCTTTTGTGGCAGGATGTGAAAACAATCATCTTATCCTACATGTGAACAAAACAAGGGAGATGATTGTAGATTTCAGAGGAAACAGGAATAAGGTGCATGCTATTACCATCATTGGAAAAGAAGTGGAGCTGATGAAGGAGTATATATACTTTGGTTTTCACCTAGACAACAAACTAGACCAGAGATGCAACTGTTAATATATCTACAAAAATGGACAGTGCAGACTGTACTTCTTATCTAAACATTAGATCCTTCAGGGTTTGCAGCAAGATCCTAAATATCTTCTATAAGTCTGCTGTGGAGCGTGTGATCTCTTCTGCCATTGTCTGCTGGGGTAACAGCATTGGAGCAAATGACCTAAAAAGAGTTAAACAAGCTGATAAAGAAGACTGGCTGTTCTAGGAACTCCTCTGAAACATCTGGAGATTATTTTATAAAGGATAATTCTTAATAAAACAAAGAAGAGTATGAACAATAGTTACAGCACTAAGACATATGTTTTCAGCATAAACTGCATAGGCTGATACTTTGATGCATCTGTCCCATGAAGAATGGAGTATGAACCAAATACTCTTAAGATTAAAGCACAAACATGAACATTTTGAAGAAAAAGAAAATCCAATCGATGGTTGCTGTTTAGCAAAGCTTTTGTCTCTGGTCTTTATGGCCTAAGTTTCACCTTAGAGTGTGTAACATGAAACAAAAACTGATAAAAAGTTCACCATGGGATGTCCCAGATGTTACCAAATGAAAGCACATCACGGGGGCTTGATTTGAGAAGTGAATCAAGTCATTTTCTGCTCTTTTTCTTCCTGTGGTTTAGTTTTTCCAATGCATCATCACAGCCCAAGAATCCCTGGTGTGTAAAATGGCTCTAATGTAAGACCTTTCTGCTCTTTGAACAACCTTCCTTTCCTCTGTCACTTCCCTCTAATCTCCTACTTACTTGTTTCTTCACATAGAGAACATTTTTTATCTTCTTTACTGTTGTTTTAAATCTCCTTCTGTGTTTGGGTTTGCCTGCAGGAAAAATCTGCAGATTCACCTCCTCTTAAAACTGAGTGTGTACATTTATATGTGGCTGCATATGTGTGTCTCTGACAGGTTTTGTTGGGCAATGAATCTTTTACCCTTACCAGTCAGCACAACACCCCATTCAGACGGGCAAAAACATACAACAAAACTAGGATGAAAAACAGCCGTTAGGGATGTTTTTTTTTATCCACTTTCACTTTTTTCACTGGGATTTCATATGTTAACTTGTGAATAAGACAAACAGAGTGAAAATGGTGGAGAGATAAAACAGCGGGAAACAAGTGACAAGAGAGAGGGGCATGACAAGGATAAGATGAGAAAGTGAAAAATGAAACACAATATGCTGAGAGGGAAGAAAAACCTGCAGAGGGAGAAGAAGAACAGGAGGTATGAACAAGGGATGGAAGAAGAAAAGCTGGACTGGACAGGAAGGTGTGGGCTTATCTTCCTAGCCAGGCCTTGGTAAGGTCACTACAGAATTACTCAGGATGGAGGATGTACAAAACGAGGAGGGAAAATCACCGTACAGTATGACACAGAGGATAGGATAATTTTGTAGAATAAAAAAGCTTTTTGACAAGCTGTACATCCAGAGAGTAAATAATGTGACAAAAATGTACAACATGCAAAAATAAGCTTATTTGTAGGTTGCACATTTTTCTTAGCTTTATTATCCTGAGATATTTTGATATTTTCTTTTTGTATTTGGTTCATTTATGTTGTCATCCATTCAGTCATTTATGATGCTTTCATTACTTTAACGTATTTAACATATTTTTAGTTAAGGACGTTCAATAGTTTATTATTAACTGAACTGCAGCATCAAAGTGAATAAATGACTTGATGACTTAAGCTGGACATAGAAATCTTTAAATTAACATAAAAAAAGAACAGCAGACAAGAACAAAGTGATTGACAGCTGTAGATCTCGAAACTGATAAAAAAAATAATTTGGCAGACTTTGGGTGTCCAGATAAATAATAAACCATAATAAACCATAAATACTTGACTAGGAAAAAGGCCCTATCAAAACGTGATTGTGGAAAAAACAATTGTGCTGTCATATCTGTGAAGGTTTTCAGTCATCCAGGTCAGAGTCAGGCTTGCAAGGTTCAGTTTAGGCAACTGGCCATGAAGTTTTCTAGAAGACGTTTCTCCTCTCATCCAAGAGGCTTCTTCAGTTCTAACTGGTGCTGGAGAGCACTGTGATAAACATACTGTAGGTGTAACAAAAGAATTAGGGGAGGGGAAAAAAGCAAAAAAAACCCAAGGTGGCTCTGATCCTTACTGGATGGCCCATAGAGAGCTCTCACTGTGCTGGTATTAATGGACCTTAGTGTAGCATTTAATACTGTTTTCTATTTTATTAGAGTGCCTGGAAAACTAGGCAAGTCTTTGATATTTTCTGGTACAGTACTCAACTCATTTAAATACTACCTGAAGGACAGGGTATTTTATGTGTCAGTAGGTAACTTTACATCTACAAAAATATGGCGCTCCCCAAGGCTCCATCTTAGGGCATTCTATTCAGTATCTGCCTGCACCTCTTAATTCAGTCTGCCATTTTTTATTTTAGGTAGTTCAAGTTGAAGAATACTGTAGAAACAAGTAGATGTCACCAGTGCAACAGAAAACAGGTTAATAAACAGTGGAGAGCAACATGGAAGGAAGTCAGTAGTGTGCTTTATTGTTTTGCTCTTTTGTTCATCAAAATCTCTCTCACCAGTGCTGTGTCATTTGTATTATTTTGGCTTGTTAGATCAGACGCAATATCAATGTTGTTATGTCCGTATGTTGGGCTCAATGGTATCACGTAAATTAGCAGGTCGACTTGGATCTGACGTTCGGGTTAAAATTGCTGTTTCAAGGCCAACGCAGGTCATTGAGCTGTTCCACTTGCAAATAAAAGCCGACAGTTCGCTGGCTTAAACATTTTTCATTTTTGTCCATTGGGAAAAGGGTGTAAGTATTAAGTTGATTGGTGTTGTTCAGAAGCTCTTCAAAGTGACTGGTTAAATTAAAGTGTTAAAAGAAACATCCGTACCTCAGTGAGACAAATCCTCAGTATTTCAGGGGAAAAGTGCTTCAGCAACCTTAGCCAGCATGAAGACGGATTAGCTAAAAGTTGGCCATAGGCGTCGTTTCCATCTGACTATGGAAACGACTAACATAGTGAGGCAGTAAGCTTTTGACAACACTGAAATAACAACAGGCTTTATTATCGATGTGTTGATCTAATAGTCATTTTGGACCCGTAATAGAAATACTTTCAAGAGGAATAAACATCCTTAAGCCTTTTGGAAGTCTGGCTAACTCATATTGATAGCATTTTAAAAGGTATGCACGTATGTGTATGTATGTACCTGACATGTAGTTGATGTTGAAATATTGTCAGTAGCATTAATAATAGAGTTACTGCTTATGTAACTAGAGGGAAAAACTTATGTTTTCTCTGCTATTGTTTAAGAACTTACATTCATGTAGCCTTGGGGGTAAAACACACAGTTGTAATTGTTTTTCAATATATTTCTGTTTTATTCTCCTCTCACTCTTGGTGTCAAACTCTGTAACATGTAATGCTAAAAGGGAAATTGCTGTTGTTGACAACTTTCGCTAAGTTTAAAAATGTTACTATTATCAATTAGATATTAATAACGAAATATAGTGTATTGCTGTATTGATATGATTGATAATTAACATAAAGTATAAATGCTTCTGTTTCATAAATACAAATATACAGTATATATATATCAATCAATTATATATATCAACTACAATTATATGTTTTTGGAAGATGCTTATAAATTTTCTAGTTTTGGAAAAGAATCTGTTTGATTAAATGTATTTTTGGGGGGATTAGGTTTATTGAGGTTTTTTGATTAACCTTTAGTTTCCTCTTTATTTAATGTCAAAATTTAAGTTTGGGTTCATTGTACTTTTTAAGGTGTCTTTTCTGTTTAATTTTAATTAATATTATTTTACCTTAGTGATTATCTGTTTTAATCTTTCTTTAAGCCTGTGTAAGTTTTTGCTAATTGGTTTTTGAAATATCACATTTTTTTCATGATTTTTTTCTTTCACATTTTTTCATGTTGCATGACCCAACAGATCTCTTTTCATGTTTAGAGAGACAAGTGACATATTTACTCTCCTGAACTTGTCCATACCTGCAGTAAGAGCAATATCTTCAATATTGTACAAAAGATGGAACTTGGACAAACAAAGCTCGATGAGGATCAAAGTTGACCCCACCACCACACAGAGTGAGGGGTATGGTAAAAGACAACCCTCTCCACTGTTCATTGTAAGAAAACCACTACTAAATGTTTAGTGTGCGATTATGCTTCAGTTATTACAGTAAATTGGTACCTATCCTTAATAGAAGGAGCAGTATTTATGGCTACATATAAGCCACTGAGGCATGTTCCTTGTGATTCTACTTATTTTCATATTTTTCCCAAGGTTTGTGTCATTTCCACCCTACCTCTACCACTCCCTGCTGTCACCTCCCACAGCAAAAAGGAACGACTACCCATTTGTTCTCCAACTAAATAAAGGGAGGTGTTATTTAAAGGAAAATAAAGTTTTAAAATGATCCACAGATCTAATGGTTTTTCTTCCTGTTCAGAAAAAAAACAAAACAGTGAAAACTGTTCTGACAGCTTCACATGGGGGAGTCCTAAGTAAACAAACACTGATCCAAAAAACGCTGATCCAGCTTTTCTGGTCTCCCTGGATGCATCACTTCCCTTCTGTGTTGATCTGTTCATTAAGGTCAACCTGATTCTTTTTCTTTCTTTCTTCTTTTTTTGGTCAGAGTGGGGGGAGACAGTGATGAAGAGGAGGAAGATGAGCAGAGCGCAGGATGTAAGAGGATTTGGGGCTAATTAGGGGAGTAGGAGACAAGGGAAGAAACATGATAGAGGAAGACAGAAGGAGGGGAGGGAAGGCGGACACTGAAAAAAGAGGAAGTGGGCAGGTGAATTTGCTCGCCTTGCTCCCTCGTGTTTAATATCACTCTCCCACTCTTTTACCAGATCTTGTGCATTTATCCCCCCCTCTCCATCTCTTTTTTTCCATAACCTTCATCCCTCTTCCCTTACCTCCCTGGACTGATTTTCTCCGTTTCACACCTCTGCTATCAGGGGGGACTGGACAGATGGATCCAGGTGTGTGTGTATGTGTGTGTTAGTAAAGCTGGGAGTACTGCAGAGGCAGAAGAGCATGACTAATCCTCAAGACACACAAATGCAGATTAACACACACATAGTGAGGTTGGCGGTTGCATGAATCTCATTTTGCTGGTGTTGTGCTGACCTGCCAGTGTACTTAGCTGCTGCCCAGGTAATTTTTCATTCAAATTGACCAGGTGCATAAAGATGGCAGCCCCTTGAAAAGGCAGTCTCAGCCCATCTCAGTGAGGCAATTCCAGCATTTTGGGCCAAAATCGCAAAGCAGATGTGAATTCTGGCACTTTACAGCACTCCACTTTTAAGTTTCTTTTGACTCTGGAAAATCTTCACATTTGATTAACTGAGCAAAATGTTTCACAATTGTTTCTATAATTCATACTTACCAAGAAGAGATGTGAAAGAAGATTTTCTGGTCGGATGATACTACAACAAAACCTTTTTGGCCCACACACAGAACATAAGGCTAAAACTAACGCCACACTTCACCCTGAAAGCAACGTTCTCCTTTCAAAACGTGTTGATGGCAGTATCATGCTAAGGATGTACTTTCAGCAGGAAAGGGTATACAGTAAGAGGTAATAAGATCCTGGATAGGTCTAAATACATCCTGGAAGAAAACATGATTGGACATAGTTAGAGCTGCAATGCAGTTGAACATAATAACTTGGGGGTCCCCAAATATTTAGTTAACTCGTCTAGTTGTGAATAGTTACAATTATTTTGCAAAGAAAAAAAGAATGTGAAAAAAAACTACAGTCTTAAAATGTGCAAGGCTGGTATAGACATAACCTAAGGATATGCTGCTGTACTTCCAATGAAATGTAGGTCTACAAGATGTTGACTCAGGGACTTGGGTACAAGCGCTCAAAGCACTTATTAGGTCTTTATTCATTGTGGTGTTGCATCTAATCGGACCCTTTGTACTCATACTGCCACTCAAAGGGACAGAAATGAGCTTGTGGTTTTAGATTGTGAGAGACACACCATTTTTGCCTGCCTCATAAAAAAACAACACTTCCTGTTGCACTTCTTTTACTTACCCAGAGATCTGCAAAAATTAGCCACCAGTAGGCTGGAGGAACAATAACACAGAAACAGCTCTAGTACATTCATATAAAATGCTATTTTTTTTCATTTAAAATAAAATGAAATTCCACTAAAATACATTTGAATATGTAGCGCTCATATGTTATAATCTGAAAAGAGTTAAGGGGTTTTAGTGATTTTGTATGAGGCTGTTTAACATAACGGTTCAAAACTGTGAGAAGTAATAAACTATCTCAGACAAATCTAAACTTGCATTCTCTCCTGCTAGTGCAATGCCAATTTTTTTTCCTTTAGATGTTGCCATGAATGAAAATATCCAAGACTTAGAGCTTTAGCAGAACTCAGAAACAAGCAGAAATGCAATGTATATATGTCTGCTTGGATGATGGCAGAGGAAGATATAAGGTTTGCCATCTACTCGTCAGTTGTTGGTGTTGATTCCTTTAGCCACAAAGTTTAGCCTGGCTCAGCTCAGTTTGGTTCGCCGTGTGAATCAGTGTTGTTGATGTTGCTTAACTCATCTAGTTGTGAAATGTAGCAGAATCAATTACACGGCTAGATGCTCCCAATTAGACTGGGCTGATCAATGTCAGCCAAGATCGCTGCATAATCTCACTCTTTCATGAACACGCAGACACACTCACTGCAGAGATCATTTGATAATTAAATCAATCTTAACAACTAGAGCTCCTCTAATGAAGCAATGATCTCAGATGAGATTCTTCTGAAATCATCGAGGGAAGGAAAGTCTGTGTGTATGCGCGTGTTTGTGGGTGGTCATGTATTTGTTACCTTGTGGGGACAGGGTAAGGCCAATTTCCCAGGGAATATGCTTCTTTGTGGTGACCTACAGGTACTTGTAGGAACCATTCAACTGGTCTTCATGATGAGAAGTTCTCTTTTCTGGGGTTTAGGTTTAGGACTAAAGTGCGGATTGAGTTTAGGTTGGGTTTAGGGTTAGGTATGTATTGTTTATGGTTAGGGTTAGGCTATAGAAATTAATGCAAAATGAATGGAAACCAATTGAAAATCCCCATAAGGATAGGGATGTAACGTGCGTGTATGGGTAGGTGTGTGAATGTGCTTGCACTTCTGTTAAATATGTTGCTGCAATGAACTTTTTTTTGGTGATTTTAATCAGCAATTTAGATACGTTAGCACTTTTTCTCATTAATTCCCACCTTTTTCAGAGCAGCGTGGGAGTCCGATTTGTTCATAGCACAATCGTGGACAAAAACAGAGCAAGAAGAGGCTGAGGAAAAACAAGGGGAAGACATTGAGGCGTGAGGCTTTTTTTTTTTTTTGCAGATTTGACAACTGGGTCTTGTTCCCACATTGCTCAGTAATAATTCAGTAAATTCCTTGTTGGGATCCAACAGAGTGACACTTCAGCATGTTCACCTGCTGAAACTAGAAGATCTCTGATGCAATAATGTCTTTCAACAATGGGGACAGTTCAGATGATGAGGTTGGGAGCAATTAAAAGTAAACCCCCTAACAGCAGGGGAGAGATGACTCTCTGTAATGACTGCTGACACGTGAATTTGGAAAACTCATCTGGAAAGGCCAAATAAAGCTGTCTGATTGTTTTGTAGGAGCTTGTCATGAGACTAATTAGTCTGCTGAGGGAGCACAGTTTTTTTTTCATGTTTGATGTGGTTTTATGTTAACTCAAAAGCAAACCCAATAAGCTCTGCATCAATGGTCATGTGTTGTCGATTAGCCCACAACTTGCTATAGACTGCCAAATATTGCTCCTTTGGAAAGTCTATAAAATAACTCTCAAACAGTGAAAATATAAACAATAAATGGTAATACTCCAAGTAAGGCCGTACAAATCTGCGACAGAAACGAACAACAAGAATAAGAAAAGACAGTTAGAAATCATATGAGCCTAATTCAAAGTGTCATGAAACCACTTTTATTACCTTCAAGCCTGGTGTTTATGTTGAAATAGAAAAATAACTTAAATCAAAGGAACTAGGGGCATGGGTTTTAAAAGAATACACATGCATGTTTAGATTTTAAATGCTAGAAGCTGATGAAGTGTTAAAAACCGAAACGAACGAGCCCACCCTTTGTATCACTCCATTGCCTTATATAGACTTTATGCTGCATAAGATACGCTGCAATTTAAGGGATAAATTTCCTGTGCAGTCCTCCGGATGTGACGTCAATTAACGCTGCATACTCCCCCCCAACAACTTCGATATAGGAAGTCGCAGTTGTTTCAGTAGTTGTAGAGGAAGACTTGCTGTACATGGTGCTTTTTGCTGTCATAAAACGTGACCTTGTGGTTTTGTAGTAAACCGTTACAATATAAACAGCGTCACCAGCCTCATGCTACCTCTAGTTCCTGTAAGATATAAAATGAAAGATCTTTACAATCATATTATTTTTAGGCAGAGCCAGTGCACATGCACTGGTGGAAAATAGTCCCAGTATACTGAGGGGTCAAATTTACATGTGACAATACTGTTGCATACTGTAAATACTACAAACTATTCTGTCTGCTAAATCTTGAAAATGTACTTAAAGTATTTTCGTTTAGATCCAAACAAAAGTAAAGAAAAGCGGAAAAATACTTTGTATTCTATTCTTTTCCTTTTTTATCAATGATTTTTGAGTTTTATACAAATATTTTTTCTTGTTCACTTCATCATGATAAAACAGTAATGCATGTATTATACGAAATAAAGGTTTGTGAGTAAGGTACTTGTTCTTAATACTGTTACTGTCTTATTTTAAAATCTGTACATTTAATTGTAATTGACTGAACTTTTGAAAAATCTCTCCGCATCTTTTTTATTCCCAGTTTTACTTCTGATGCTTCTGTTTGATTAACATGTTTATGACCTGAGATCACTGCTGAGTTTTATCAGGCAAATGGAGACAAACATCCCTGAATTTTGAAAGGCACCTCATGTGTGTATGAGCTTGTGCTTTAATTGTTAATCACCAACGGCTGGGTTTGATTTCTTTCTTTAACATGCTGCCACAGCTCTTAAAAATAAAAAAATCCTGATTAATGACATGATCCATCACCCCAGCGATAAATTAATGACATGATTCATCACTATGGTGGTTTGATGGAAATAGAGCCATTAATTTTAGTGATCAACTGACAGAAGGGTTGTGACGTTTGAGCGAAAGAGACAAGCAGGGGGCAGGGTTTAACACGCAGAACTGTAAAGGACAAAAAGAAATACTGCTTCAGGAATATTTAACAATGTGACAGTAACAGAGAATGAAGCTGAAACCAAGGGAGCAGTAAAGTAAAATGAAGGGAAGTGAGGAGACTGAGGACCAGAAGCTCCTAATTGGGGATGTCAGTTTATTCAAAGCTGGAGTTGGGATGTCACTTTGCTATCGTTTTTGCAGACATGATGAGACAGAAAAAGAGAGACAGAAGCAGGGATGGCGGAAATGTCATTTTAAACAACACACAGATCAAATGGACTTTCTGAGATCCACTCACACCCATAAAAGGCAATTTAAGTGTCTGCTGCATGAGGAAAAGAGCAGTTGTCACCATGACTGGTGAAAATAATATGATATGGAAATTTATTTTAACAACAGAATCAAACCCAGAATAAAAACAGATACCCGCAGGTTAATCAAGTGTCACTTTTTAACCATCCTGATGTCTTGCTTATTTATTTTCTATACATAGAAAGACTTCCTCTAGCCGTTACATTTCTAGATTTGATACTGTTTCTAACAGTTAAGATAATGTTTGTTTTTAGGTTTGGAAAAATACATGCTGTAAAAAAAATAAAAAGTACTTGTTCTGCCGCGAGAACAGTGGCCTGCAAGCCCCTCGTTCTACTGTCCAAACAAATTCAGGCAGGAAATTCAACAAATTCTAATGTGAGATAAAGTGTAGATTAGTCCAGCAGAAATCTCATGTTTTACACTGTATTGATGAAGAATTATACTATACCTCTTAATCTGGTACACCTGCCCCCCCTTTCAAAGACTGGGAAAATACCTGTAGGCCAAAACCATCTTTGGGTTAAAAAATGTAATAAACTGTAGTGAGTATCAGTTTTTGCATAAGTAGCTGACCATCCATCTTTGAATCAAATCAACCTACTAGGTTTTCATTAACAATTCTCTAGTTTTTCTATAAGTTACCAATTCACAACGAATTTGAACCTTAAGATACAAAATCACCTTTGGACTGTATAATCCAATCACATGAAACATGGCACATCAATCAAACAATCCAGACTGGTATGTGCTGGAGAAGAAGAGCTCTTGGCTAGAAAGTAGTGCACACAACCCCAAATCGCACATACAGACTGAGTGCTGAGAAACTAAGGGGAAGCCATGGGTAATTAAATGCAATAAAAAGGTAATATCTATTGGTCACACAGTAACAGTAAAGGGCTAGCAGGAACAAGAAAAGGCAGTGCCTTATTGGGTTTCTAATATAATTTTTATGATTGTTAAAACTTGTTCAGAGCTAGATCAGGAGGTAAAAAAGATTTCTTTATGTTCCTTTTTATTTATTGACAAAAAGATGTCATACAAAGCATTTTGCACCTAATTCGTTTTTCTGCATCACAAGGAAACAATACTCAGCATAATGAGAACCAGCTTAACCTGCTTTGTAAATTTTTTGACACAGGATCTTAAAAAACAAACGTGTTAGATGACAGAGTCGGTAAACTTCTTTGCTGTAATGGTGTTTTTTCTTCGTCATACTGGATTAGTACTGGATGTGGTTATTAGATGTGTTACAGGCTAAATATAAGCATTATTGAGTATCAAAGAGTTTCCAGGAGTTTTATCACAAATGCTATCACACAAAACATATTCTGGCTCCTAGTGGGGGATGAAAAGCTCTTTGCTGGAAGTTTTAGAGAGGTTGATAGATGGCTATGGGGGAAATATTCAGGGCGAACTAACCAAGCAAGTTAATTCAGTTTTTATTTGTTTTGCCAGATGTACAATGGAAAATCCATATAGATGTGAAATTTAACTATAGACTCCAGGTGGTGTGATTTTAGCTCTGTTGCAAACCTCGCTAACACTGCACACAGAATTTAGTCATTGTTCAACCACAGAATCCGAATGACAAATCAAAAGACTGTTACCGAGTTAAACTCTCAATTCAGAACCCAACGCATGTCGTATACCAACCTTTGTACCTTAGTACAGTACTTAGTACTGTTTGTTAGCCATACAAACAAGACTGATATCTGTAAGTAATACGTATGTTTTGTAAATCCCAATCTAAATGATGAGCTGGAAGTAGTTTCTGATAAAAAACATTTAAGGTATCAGAATTTAACTATTATTTAACACAAAATGAATCAATATGCTTTATTTGGCTAATTTCCTATAATAAAAATTTCTGAAACAAATCGCTGAAAATCTTTGAGGATACAGCTCTATATTCCATAGATGTCATTTACACAAATGCAGGTATATTTTTCACTGGAATGCAGCCAAAATTCCCTCTTATTGAAAACACATAATACAGTTAAGTAAAATATAGAATAGGATATTATTGTAATTTTTTTCTATAGTTGTTTGTATTAATAGACGTGCCGTCATGTTTGTACATATAGAGCACATGATTTGTGTTTGCAGTTCGATAGACACGATGTGCAATCTCAGTTTTGTACATGTGCCTTCATAAATATGCAGATCGTATTCTAATAACCACTGCGGCCAAACCTTTTCCGTCTTTTAGTACCTCTTTAAGTGGAGTACAAACTCAGGGTGAGACTGAACCAAACTGGTTTGGACGTCTTAACATTTGCACAGCAATTTTTGCAACATGCACATGAAATTTGGCTCTCCTTAATTGAAATCTTTGGAGATCAGACGTATAATTTATGCAAAATCCTTTTATGGACATCAACATTGTTTTATCTAGCTACATTTTTTACCTTTTTTTTTACTGCTGGCTCATGAAAACCAACATTCATTGGTGTAAAACACTAATGACAGTGAGTGTTCCAACTTCTTTGGATAAATTTCATGTAAAATCCGATTCCTTTGTTCTTACTGACAGGTGGCTGTATGTAGAAGTATAGGTTTAGCCTTTTTTGGTTTCATTCGTGTTTCTGTATGTTCATTTAGAAGCATGCAACTAAAGTCAGTCTTTTTGTTGTTGTTAACTCATGTTTATGCTTGCTGTCACCCCACCTGTCGGCTCCACATGACCAAAATTCAATTTTTTCCGGTGGAATCTGGTGTATTAGTTGTTGCGTGTTCTCCTCCTGGACCTCCAAGGCGTGCAGTGACTTTTCACACATAGTCTTTGATCAGTAAGCAGATGTATGCTTGTGTGAGTGTTTAGATGATGCAACATGGATTTTCGTGCTCCAATAAACACTATTAGTGTCCTTAAGCCTCAGCAGGCATGTTTGTGATCTAATTAGAGACTGGACACACACTGCACCACCAAGTGCCATCAGCTCTTTTTTAGTTATGCAACTGTAAAGTTAATCAAGATGCTGGTAAGGCAACAATAATATATTTTTTTCTTTTAAGTACACTTTCATGTTTTCTTATTTTTATTGTTTTTTTTTGTATTTCTATGTCTCTTTCTTTCCTTAGATATTTTCTCAGTTTTCAACTGTTCTTATCCAGCTTTCATTTCATAACTTCTTTGTACCTGAATTTTATATTTTTCAAATCTCATTTCCCACTTTTTCCCTCCTACTTTTTCATTCTTTCTTTCCATTTTCTGACCTCAGTTTTTTTTTCACTTCCCTCCCCATAAACCATTGGTTTGCTTCTGTCATTTATTGTTAATATCTTCCTCTTCCTCTACTTCTTGATTTTCATATCTCTCAGTTGCTTTTTGCCGATGTTATCCTTAGTCTATTCTTTTTTCTTATCTATTTGTTTATTTTCGCTCTTTCCATTTTGATTTACCATGAATATTGTAGCTTTGAAACAGATATATATGAATGAAAATTTCAATGCCAGCAGGTCAAATTATACATTTTGGCCTGTTAAAGACTCTCATATTGATCTCAACAGTTTAAAGGTATTGTTTTCATTTAGAATTTATGATTTATTAAATAACCTAATTAATGTATTAATAAAAGCATTGTTACAATAAATAGCATCCACACAACAGACTGTTTTCCCCCTCACTGTACATATCTAGATAAAAAGTACATGGTGCAAAATGTGGAGGAGGATACAGACCCCAGAAATGGACATATCTGGAATAAAAAGGATGTCATGGTATGTGCAAAAAACAGAAATTTGTTCCCACAAAACTCAAACATAAACCACAAAATACTATTTCATGGCTGAGAAATACTTACCTTGCAAGCAAGATGAATTGTTGCGAGATTTGTGAATTCACAAACTAATGAAAATACATTTTGCCAGGATCCAGCAGATGCGTTTGCATTTCATTGGTCTGAGACATTTTCTGTATTGAGGCCAATGACGTGTATGACGTCACCGGGTCAACCAGAGGTGGAAGGATGAAGCAAAACAAACATGGCTGCATGGGCTTTAGCTGGAATATCCTTTATTTGTTTTTGAAAAATGAGCAAAGGATGAGATTCTTGCTTTTGTGGATAGGAAATATGTTTGCACATTACCCATGACCGTATTTGGAAAGAGTTTATCAGTAACTCCACTAGCTGTGAAAGGCAGTAAGGCAGATACACAATCAGCTCAAAGGATTGTATTGAATGTCCTTCCCTTTTTCGATCATGTTCTGTAGAAGGCTTTCCAGATCGATACACATGGTATCAATCGGACTTATGCCAGGTTAGGGAAATAAGAACTTGTGTGCAGAAAATAATATTGAGTTGTGCTCACAAAATATATTAAATGTGCTGCATGAAATCCTAATCTATGTCCACAGTGCTCTTATTTGTGGCCACAACATTCGTAAAATGTGTGACGTGTAGCGGCACCAGATTCAGTTGCGTGGTGGGGGGCTTAATGGGACAGTTGTTTTGCTTTGCCCTACAATAAAGATCCTTCACTGCAAAAGCAGTGAGGCCAACTTACAGACATCTGTGAAAATACCAGCAAATGTAAAATATACCAAGGATATGGTCTGTTCTCCCTTCTGTTATGCATAGGCCTTAACTCCCAGCCAATCAACAAGACGAGGATGACAAGACTAGTGATGGGGCTACTATCAGGAATCTCCTGTACATGGAGGACAAGACGCTGTTAAGAAAGAGAGACATTTACTCACTGATCAACACCACCAGGATCTACAGCATAAATATCTGAATGTCATTCCGACTGGAGAAATGTGGTTGGATGGTGACAGAAGAAAATTAGCAGATGTAGAAGAGAACGATAAGTACCTTCGAATCCCACAGGAAAATGACAACAATGAAGAGGCCACAAGAAAAGCAGAAACAGCCAAATATCTGCAAAGCAAAACCTGAGAAGTCGGCTCAATAACAAGAAAAAGGTCCTGGCAATTAACAGCTTTGTCTTGCCAGCAATCAGATACCCTGCTGGGGTAGTAAGTTGCACAGAGGAGGACATACAGGCCACTGATGGTAAAACTCGAAAGCTAATCACCATGCATGGTGGATTCCACCCCAAATCCATTATCCAAAGACTTTCTGTAAGCCAAAACATACATCTCAAACATCTCAGATTAGAAGAATGCAATACTGTGAAGAACTCCTAAAGCTCCCAGGCCTCTGGTAGAGAAACCGAGCCTTTGATGAAGAAGCCACGAACCTTGCCCAGGAAGTTCAATGGGTGGATGAGAGAGGAGTTTTTTTTTGTCATTTCTTTCTTATCTTCCTTATATGAATAACTATTAGAAAAAAGCTTGCACAACCATCATCATAGCTATATAGTTATATCTTTAAATATTGATAATGACATGACATAGCAGCTGCAACAAAACAGAGGAAAAAAAACACAAAGAGAATGCATCTAGTTGGAGAATAGTTAAGAGAAAAACACTGATGGCACTATGGATGAAGACGAGGCTCACAAACACTACAGATGGGGGATTAGAGCCTGAGAAGCTAAACATCCCCAATCCATTCCCCTTTGTTAGGTTTTGAAATAGCATATAGAATATCTTTCAACTTCTATTTGAATTTAATGCTATTTGTAACCGTATATTGTGAATAAGAGCTCCAAAGTTATGAAGTGACCCATAAAGGACTTCAGTTTAGTTTCATTTATCCTGTCTGAAAATTTCATTTGGAAAAAAATGATGCAGTCAGTAGTTTTTAATTGTTTCTCTGCAAAAAATGTAAGCAAAAGAGAAAAAAATCTTTCATAGAACTGTTTTTGATGTAACAATTGAGTTTAAAATTGATTTTTTTTATCTGTTAATGTTAGAGCTCCATTTTATTTTTCCCTTTAATTATAATGTAAACCAGAAACGTTTTAAACTTTCACTTAGGTAAAGGAATTTAAATGATGCTCCTACTTTTACCAGTCTTTCTTGCATCAAGAAATGTTAAAACACATAAACCACATTACTACAACCCCCCTATGTCTGCCCACTGTCAGTCAAAAATCTTTAAGCCTGTTCGAGCTAGGAAGGTTCAGTTTAGGCAACTGGACATGTAGTAAACTGAACTTCCCTAGCTTGACCATGACCTGGATGACTGAGAACCTTCGCCGATAAGCCTGTTCGGCCAATCAGCATTGAGCAGCCAGCTTTATGACCCGCCTCTTCTCCACAGAACTCATAAGAGGCTTAGCCTCATTGGCAGTGATCCATTTTCATGTGTTATCCAATCAGGGCCCTGCACACTCGCATATTGCTCTAATGCACGGAGGCTCAAGCCTCAATGAGGATTTACAGCTGACAGGCAGCGTTCTGCTGCTCCAGAGTAAAGGGGAGATCTGAGAGAGGGCTCAACAGCTGATTAATGCGCAGCCTACTAATTAAATCAAGTGCATTTTAGCACACATTTATTACAGTTTAATGACTACATTTATAAAATTTAACAATGCATATTTGAATAATTATTTTACTAATTTAACCAGAGAGTTTTAGTCTTCCTAGTATTCAATGATCAAAATTTCCACTGCTGCCTGTGTCTGCCATCACAATCCAGATCACTATCTTTCATATCAGTGTAATTTTTCCCCAATAGTTTTATTTCTATGCTATTTCTCATTTGTGTTTTCTCTGCAACACCTCTGGTCCCTTCATTTTCTTTCTTTCTCCTTTTACATCCTGTTATCTCTGCTTCTCCTCTCTTTCTTACCACAGGATTAATTTGCAGGAACAGTTGGAGCACAGCAAACCTTTCCCAAAGTCAGACAAAGGCTTTTACTGGAATGTTGCTTGGCTTGTACCTGCATCTGTATGTGCACAGTCAAATAAAGGAAAAAACTATAATAGATGACATGAGATCATATGAACACTAGCAGGTGAATTCTTTTGTTTTTCCATGTTTGCTTAGGGATGTGTACCTAATTGTGAATGTGTGTTCTGACCCACTTTGTCTGCTATGCAGCAGAGGGAGCAGCTTGTGCAACTGAGCAAAGTGTGTATTTTTTTTAAAACAGCAGCAGTTTGAACACACACAGGAGTTTGTTTTGGGCGCAGACCTCCAGCGTAACATCAGTACACAATCTGCTTATGTGATGAATGTTAAAGGCAACATATCCCCACTTTCATTAAACTAGAGTCTATTTGTCAAAAAAAGCAAAGTAATGATGGACTTATTTTAATTCGACTTCCCAGGTGGGCATCTGTGCAGCAAACCAATCATGATTCAAACAGCTTTTCCCGTTTTTAAAGATTTGCTGAAAAAGATTGTCTGTATAGGACATCAAATTAAATTATCCAGATTAATCAATCATGATAAACTGAGAGGTACAAACAAACAACAGAATGAGTAGCATGCTAAATAAAATCAGTAAAGTGAAATCCTGCATTCTCAGTACTGACAAGCTGATGAATAAGTTAAACAGTTCCTTTCCGAGAGGAAACAGCAACCATTGCTCAACAAAGACTGTTAAGTAATAAGAACTCATGAATCAGTTAAATTAACCCCGTCTCTTACACTTTGTGTTTTTTTCGTAAAGCTAATTAGCAAGAGAAAATATGCACACAATCAGAAGAAATTAATAAAAAAATGGAGTTGGAACCGAAATATTCAATGTTGTAATGTAGAGGTAAAGGCATGTTGCTATAGTTGGTAAATTTACAAAATAAAGCTTGCACTTTTATATTGATAGTAGCATTATTGCTTATCCAGCTGGCATTTAAATGGAATAAAAAGATACAGGATTTAAAAGGAGATAAATGCATCTGATATTGCTGTGTAAGTAGTTATATCTCCAGTTAAGCAAGACAGATTTTTCATTAAGAGCAGTTTTGAGATTAACAAATTTATTGCAACAAAATTAAACAAAATTTACAAGGATGTTATTGACATGTAGCAAATCTGACCAATTAATAGGTTATCCAGTAGTGTAGTAATGAGCCATACTTATCCTCAGTCTAAAACATGCAGGTCCTTTTTCTGGACTGATGATTCTCCCACCAACAGCAGGGCAACATGTGCTATATTCCTGTAATTCTGATAATGATGATTTGACATCTCATCTGACTATTCATAACTTTTTGTTACTCTCAATATGGTAACATGATAATTAAGTATGAAAATAAAAACAAGAGAATAATAGCGTTATCAAATTTACTTAGTTTTGCCGGATTCCTTAACATACTGTGCATTTTAGAGCCTTCATCCTTGTTTACATGCACAACACAACATGTGATTGAAAATAAAACAGTGAAAAAGTCTTTATAGAGCTTCATTTCAGACAATAAAGATACACGTAGAACCTGTTTTTTTTATATATGCCAACATATGTAGCAGGTAAATTGTCTTTTTGAGTACCTCCATAAAGATGTTTAGAAGTGGGGTTTTGTTTGTGGTTCAGAGAAAACACAGAAACAGGGAAAAGATCTGATCGAAAGACTCTTTGTTTTCAAAATCATGTATATAGTAAAAACATAGAGATTATGAAATAAATGGATCTTTTCATTTATAACTCCTAATGGTTAACTCTTTAAAAAATGAATGCAAAGGATGATGATGTTATATAATCACGTAGGAATTACTATTTTGCTTTTCACCATTATTACTGTTAGATATGTTTAAGTAATTTGTGTTTCCTTTGCTCTATGAAAATATAATCTGATGTGAACATATTAAACATATTTAGAGTTATTTTTGAATGAAGTGTAGAGCATTTTGAAACTGAATTTCTTTTTGATCAAATTCGGTTTTTGTGCAGTGATTCAGCTGTAAATATAAAACATTCTCAAAGACATAAGTGCTGCTTTTTGTGATATTTATTTTTAGTTTTTTTCATATTTACTTTTGAAATGTGCGTAAAAAAAAAGTTCAAACAATCAGCTATAGCTCAATTCCTCTGATATTCACTGCACTGTTTGGAAACCTACACTGGGACTAACTTCCTTACAAGAGGAGAGTTACCAATGGGACTGGCTGTGTTTTGTTTCATTAGTCAATCAGGACACTGGCCTTCAGTTTAAAGAGTGAAGTTTAAAGCAAGGAGGGGGCATGTAAATAATCAATACCAACTGAATGTAATAAAAACCAGTTACTACTGCAGGTTCTATAAGATTCCCACTGCTGATACCTTTAAAGAAGACTAAAAAAAATCCTAACTATTCCCTAAAACGAATACTTTGATCATATTTGGACAGAAGAGTGCAAGACAGCATAAACGCCTGAGATTTTATAATCCCCTTCATACTCATTGCGTTTTGCATTAGACTTTAATCCTTCTTAAAAAAAGGATTTCACAACATTACTGTTTCCTCTGCAGCCAAAGAAACTTTTTTGTACAATTTTGCTGCAGTGAGAGAAAGACACTTTTGATTTAAGTTTGTGCTTCTGGTATAATCAATGTCTACAACAAGGGACAGAGCAGACTGTACTTCCTAAGGAAGCTTAGGTCCTTTTGTGTTTGTAAAAATATGTGAGTGTGATCTCTTCCTCCATCATCTGCTGGGGTAACAGCATCAGAGCAAATTTTAAAAAACTCCACAAGCTAATAAAGAAGGCCAGCTCTGTTCCTTACTCCTCTGGAAACTCTGGAGATTGTTTCACAAAGGATAATTATTCATAAAGTGAAAAAGATTATGGACAACAGTGAGCATCCTCTTCAGAAGATTTTTAAACAACAACAAAGTGTCTTCAGTAAGAGGCTTCTCTAGATCCGGTGCAAAACAGACTGATAGAAAAGACCCTTCTTGCCTACAACTATCAACACCTACAACTACTGGTTAAGAGAAAACAAAACATGAGTTAGTACAACATTTAATTTCCCTTTAGGATAAATAAGGTATTTCTGAATTGAATTGAATTAAATTGAGTGGATTTGTAATGACAGTCTTTAGTGACCAAGGACCAAGGTCCATTTTCAAACAATTTAATTTCATTCCTACATTTGAAATTATTTTACAGATTACTTAGTTTATAACCCAGATTTTTGATAGATGCAAGAAAAAAAAAAAACAACAAAACTCTCAAACAGTTTGTAATTCTTTAATGATCCAAAATAGCTCAAAGTATAGTAAGATTTTGACATAAAGTTTGCTGTGGCCTTGGTGTAATCAGCAAGGCTGCAGAACAATTACTACCACATCCTCCTCTTAGAGATTGCAGTATTTTATAAGGGGCAGGAGTATAGGAACATTGAAACATGAGAACATTTCACAAGCAAATTTACAAGTGAAATGGTGCAGGATTAAAGTCAGCCTCAGATAAAGCTTTGTTTTTCTTGACA
>JAUZNJ010043459.1:0-12502 GCA_034780135.1 Jordanella pulchra | reverse complement strand
CCAGAGAAAGAACCAATACTGTCACAAAAGCCTACCCAGCTTATTGCAGCAATAGCTTTATTGATTTTCACACACACACACACACACACATAAACTCAAACATGCATGTGTTGGTACTCAGGAGACACAACACCTGCATACAGCTAAGTTACTCTCGGGTGGCCAGAAGGACACAATGTATGCAACTTGCAAAAATGCAGATACAAAAAATAGCTTGTGCATACACAGACATAAACACACACTGTGGATCATTAAGGACTTTAGGTGTGTCCTGTAAGCAGTTTAGTTCCCTAGTGGACTGGTAATATAGTGCTGTACTGTGTGTGTGTGTGAGTGTCGTTGTGTCAGCTGTTTTGCTGCCTGTTAAGCCACAGTAACAGTTTCTTAGTCGGCTTGGGAACAGTTTGTTAGCCAGCTTAGGGACGAGGATGGGCTGAAAAATCACTATGCTGACGATAGTTAAAGGTAAGGCTTACTCTCTCATTTGTTACATAAAGGTCATAGCAACATCTTTTTCTTGAAAATTATTCATTAAAAACATAACATTAAGAAACCATCAAGAGAGGTGAAAAGATTCATTAATTCTACTAAAAAATACTGGATATAAATTCTTTTTTTAATAAATTTTGATAGGACCAGTATATATAAACAGTCACTTCTGGCTACAGAGAGGCTTCTGCACAGAGATTGCCAGATCCTAGTAGCTCTGTGTTGAGAAATGGCTTCTTCTCTGCACAAAATTTCACAGATTCAAGCCAAAAAATAAAGAAATGTAAGAAGCAAAATGAGGGTGAACATCGGTCAAGCTTTGGAAAGGTGGTCCAGACTTAAAGTTAAAAGCTACTCCTTTTGTCCAGTATTTGGTACACTCGCACTCACCCACTCTTCTGTTTTGTTTACCAGCTGATTTTAAGGTCTGCTAATCCCAATGGATAGCGATAATGTTAACCATAGTTTTGTTAATTTTGTGTTTTATTTGTTGTTGACTACAATCTTAAAATAGTTACAAGGATCTGGCAACACATCAGCTCAGTGTCACATGACCTTAACCTGTTGTTCCTTTTGGTGCAGAATCCTGCGCACTGAAATCTGAGTCTTTGTTCCTTCTTTAAGCCTCACAACAATCAGCACAGCCGAGCTGAGAAAAAACTTGGAGGTATTAGAGCTCCTCATAACAAATCTGGTTTGCAGAGTACGTACTGATTTCTCTGATGGTGGTTTTAAACTCATTTTAATGGAAAATTTCATTGATTATTTGTACAGTCACTTCACCATAGCAGCAGCCAAAAGCAACGGTCGTAGTGGTGTTGGTACTTTATAATTGGTTAATTCTGGCTGGAGCAGTTATCTGATAAGTAATTAGACCAGAATGCTGATGTATTTCCTTTGCTGTACTAAGTAACATTTTTTTGAGTTTTGTTCTATTTCGTCTATTTCTATTTAGTCTTGTGAGTACTTATATGCATGCATACAGACCTGAATTTCCTGACAACAAAAAAGTATTTCAATTCTATTTTATGATAAACCATCACTGCCTCCCCACATAGGACTTTATCCTTGTTTGATGGAGTCTGGGAACTATCAGGGATTTTAAAGAGAGTGCCACAACCCAGGTGACCTTGCAAAGACCCTCCATGTTTTTAATGATTTTAAAAGTGTAGAACACTTTTAATCATGTGAATGATAATGAGCCACAGGGTTTTATTATTATGTTTTTAGATTTAAACCTTGATAAAGTAAATATAAACCTTGAATGGCTTTACTAAGGACTTTTTTAGGATACAGGAGTCGATCATGATACAAGTCAAAGGAAAAGGGAAAAATGGCTTCAGAACAATACATTAATTGGGTAGACAGATTTTCTTGACACTTACAAATTTGGAAGAAAAATTTAATTTGTGAATACATTTTAGATGCAAAGTATTTTAAGAATGTGAATGGAGGAGAGGAGCTCTCCACCACATGGAATGAATTTCTCAAGGGAATATGAAAAGAAGCAGGAATCTGCAGCTACATCCCCTCAAGCCTTACTTTCTCTCAGTCTCTCTCACACACACACCTGTAGGAAACACACAATTTTGCACATGCCACACATATTTCACTCTGTCCAGCTCTTTTCTTTCCTCCCTCCATAAGTTTGAGACTTAAATCAGTGGCCATCAGCACTTAAAATGTCCTTTGTTGGGTTTTTCTTCCCTTCAGTGTTTCTAAATTAGCTCTCTGGTAGACTCTGTTGCATTTCGAAAGACAACAAGAAAGGCAAGCTGAAATAATGAAAAATACCCGCTTGTGTTTGAGTACAATTCATTACAGCGATATTGATCTGCTCAGAGGAAAAGGCTCAGAGGCTGCTGCTACCGTTTCCTTAAAGAGGCTACAACTGCACTTTGATTTATGATGATTCATCACGATTTATGAGGAAAAAACAGCCAGCTCTCTTGTGTGTTAAAGCGGCATGTCTTCCAAAATAAGCAAAGAAATCTTTGTTCGTATATTTGAATAAGAAACAATAATTCTTAAATTATGTATTGCATATTTATTGGTATCATAGTGAGCAGTGACCCGGGCTTTGGATCAACCAGAATTTAGAGTGGTATGCATGAAGTCATAGCTGGTAAAATCTAATGGACAACTGTAAAAACTGTTACGTTTGTTTTTTGACTTATGCGCATATTTTGACAATTTTCACACTGTTCTGTGTGTTTTGCATTCTTATCTTTATAAAAAAAAAACAAGTAATAATTCTACACCTAATATTTATCCATTGATCTACTTATGGAATTATTTCAACCTGTAGAGCCTCACATAGAGAAAAGCTGCAGATAGAAAAGTTTTAACATGAATGAAAAAGTCCTATCGGGGAAAAAAAACCTGTTGCTTTTTTAGAAAGCATTGCTTTCAGTATGCACTGGAAACGTTTGTAGCTTAGTGTTTGAAGACTTGAATAAAGGTCAGCCCCACAGCTCTTCACTGGAAAAAGGGGGTTCCTCCCTCCATTTTGTAGTTTGCCTCTGCTGCAAATGCTGAATGGTTCAAATCTATTGTTTTGATTGTAGGTAATGTTAAAATAGACTTGAGATGAATCATTAAGGGTGCTGCTCCTTTTTGGTAGAAGAAGCTGTCAAAAACAGAAGATGACTGGATGGTTTGTCTGGTTTGCAAAGTGGGTTTTATTATGTGTTTGTGGATGATGATATACTGTTATAGATTTGAGGGTATGATGTTTAACATGCACTGGGGTAATGTGCTAGAGTTGCCTGGAATCGCCCCACAGAGGATGCCATCTCACTAGCACAGCACTCAGTCCTGACTTATCTGCAACATCCTGATCCAGGTATTAAGATGCTTTTTGTGGACTTTAGCTCAGCCTTCAACATCATCCTTCCAGATACCATTGCCCAAAACTCCATAACGTTGGTTTTTGGATCTGCACCACTCTGCTCAGATATGTCTTCTTTACTGACAGGCTTCAAGTAGTGAGGATGAGGAAAATGACATCTTCCCCATAATCCTTAACACTGTCACACCATGGGGTTGCGTTCTCAGCTCTGTACTCTTCACATCCACAACACAAACATGATTATGAAGTTCACCAACGACATCACTGTGGCGGTTTAAAAACAATAACAACAATAAGACTCACTGGAGAGAAGAAGTTCACAGTCTGACACAGTGGTGCACCTGGAACGACCTCAGACTAAACACCAGCAGAGACCAAACAGGTCATAGTTTACAGGAGTTCCTTGCTCTAGTTTGCATACAGGGGAAGTGGACAACATAAAAATCCTGGGTATTCACATCACCCCGGACCTCTACTGGACTGAGAAGACCTTCTGCCCAGTAAAGAAACCAAAACAACAGCTCTTTTTTTCTCAGAAAGTCTAAGGGATTTGGACTCTTGTCAGCTTTTGTCAGCTCCTAGCAAACAGGGCCAAGGTTGAAAGCATCCTGCGTCTCAGCATGTGATATAGGTACAGGTGGTAAAGACAGCACAGGGGATTGTGGGATGTGGTCTGCCAGATCTGCACTTGGTTTATATTACACAGATCTAAAAGATACGTTGTCACAGGACCACCCCAAACAGGCGATGATTTGTTTTTCTCACTTCCATCAGGAAGCGTGGTTTAGCTGCATTAAATTAAAACAGAAAGAATTAAAAACAGTTTTTCTTCCAGGGCTGTAAAGATAATCGACACAAAACAGTCCATTTCATGACTGATGTCCTTTCAGTTGCTGCACTTTATGTAAATGCACCATGCTACATCTACATCACATCTACACGTGATCAACTTTTCCTCCTGATATCTCTCACTGTTTACGGACTTCCTAAAACCTTGTACTGATGCCTATTCCTCTATATGGTGTTTTTAAATTTGTCTGTGTAATATTCATGTGCATTCTGAGCCCAGTGTCTGGGTAAAACTTTCATGTTTCCATAATCACAATCAAAGTTTTTAAATTCCTGATAAATATTTAAGTTATTCTTAATAACAAAAAAGGGTGAAAGACTAGAACTGATGTTTCCAGCTGTTCTGTGAATGTGGAGGTTTCTTTTGGTATTTAGATATAAAATAGTTACAGTACTCTCTGTTCTTTCAATGTATGTCTCAGGTGTTTTTGATGTTTTTTCAGCTAACCACTTTGAACCTGTATAATCAAAAAGTAATAAAGAAAGATGTTTTTCTCTCAGCCATTTTAACTCAGACAAATAAAGGTTAATGAAAAACAACCCCCATAAACTGAATATCCACAGGAGGCTGTGAAGCTTGAGTTTGAGTACAGTGGAGACACAAACCTTTTCCATGTTTCTTCATAAAACGAATTAATGCACCCGCACAGCTACAGGAAAACCCCTTAAAGTAACTGCATAATTATGCAAAAGAAGCTGACTGCACTCTCTCCTCAAAGCGGGCGAGTGATTCTTCAAAATGAATCAACAGTTGTGGAGAGTTGTCGGTTAAATGAATGGAAATATGAATATGGATCAGAGTGCAGCCTTTTCTGCCCCATCAGCTTTTCTGCCTATTTTAAAGAGCCATTGCAGCACCACAGACCTACATTTTGTGATGCATTTTGCATTTTGAGTGTGCCTTTTCAACACATGCTAAAACTGCTTGCAGCAAACTACCTTATTGAGAGTAATGCTAAACATTCATCTCTGTGCTGCTTCCTGTCTTAAAAAAGGCTGTCAGTTTTCCTTTGTGTGTGTGTCAAAAAGAGACCCGTTCCAAATCAAGTAAAACCAGAAGATTACCCAAGAAAAGAAATTATGTTGTCGAAAAACAGCAGAGATTCACATTTTGTGCTGATTAGATTTTGTAGTTTGTTGGGTTATGGTGTAATGTTAGCACATTTGTATTCTCTCATACGTATCTATTGCATCATTAAGTTTTAGATATCCTGTTCAGGATGCTATCATCACCATGGTTTGTTTTTGACTTTTTGCATTTAACTTCACTGTAAACAGATCATAATTATCTGATGTGTCTATAGATTTTTCCCTGGGTCCACAACAAAGAAGTAACAGAAAGCTTCTTGAAGAAATTAGAGAATTAGGTCATCACTTCAGATAAAAGCCACTCAGTTTTGTTAACAGCCTTTATAATCATGTGATCATCACTGGAATGAGACAAAATTTGGAAACTTCTTTTGTATTGAAGCTATAATATCCCTGTTGCAGTTTAGTGGGTACGCTTTTGTACACAGTAAATATGTTTATTCCAGTCATCTTACAAAACTGAGTGTTTTCCATGCTTTCCCCAAACAGATGGGTGTATGGTATTCTCTACAGAGATCCTCTTTCCAACCCGTATACAACCAGAGTGTACCATCCTCTGCATGCTTTGGTGCATACAGTCAGATAAGTCATCCATTAAATATAAAAAAATCTGGGCATTGTTTTGGCTGATCAGTGTAAGAAAGTCTACTGAAATGCAGAAAATTAGATTATGTATTGTAAAATTACATTGTAATATATTTTACATCTACTTAACAAAGAAAACTGTGGCATTTCTATTCAATGTTTAAACATACAGCTTCTTTTAGTTGACAAGAAGAAGATGGGTGACCAACGGCGACACGCTCACACAAACCCCAGTTTACGTTTTAGGCTTACCAAAAGGATTAAAGAATATCTTTTTACTTTACATGACCGTATTTACTCATAATAAATCTTTAGCTGCATACTTGGTTGTTGATTGCTTTGGTTATTTTTTTTTAATACTACAGTAGAAATTCAGACCATAAATTTCATTTTCCCCTCCAACAAAAATGCAAACAAATGAAGATAATATCTTTTGATTTGATATTTTCTTTTAACTAGACTTGCATTTAAAGTTCTTGAGTTCTGTACTCTGCAAAAAGCTGGCTTCCAACAATATAAATATAAGTAAGAGTGATTTTAATGTAAGAGTCCTAAACAAAAAGATGTCAAACTTAAAACGTCACTTACAAAGACTTTACTCTTTATAGATTATTTTAATAAATTTCTTTTTCCTTTTAACCAACTCATCTGTAACTCAAGTATGTTTTCTCTTTGATGTTGGTCAGTTTATTTGGCAAAGTTTCTTTAGAGCTTTGAATGTGTTGGGAATAAACAGTGATGTCTGGCTGCAGGCTGTTCTTCACACAAAGGTCAGAAGTCTCAAAAAGCTTCATATTTTCACTTCATATTTGACTTCAGTTCCAGACAGTTGCATTCAACTAAAAGTGGAAACATTTAGCAGGGAAATTTTGCTGCAGCAAGACAAAACATACAGGGTGAACTCACACTTATTGTGAGCAATCATTGTATTCCATCCAAACATTTGGTTATAATGGTCAGCTGGAGATAATTTATGAATTGTAGGCATATTCTTATTGCAGCTACATTCGGAGCAATATGCAGATGATGGAACAATAGAGCTTTTATCAGCTGAATAAATAGCGACTGACAAGTACAATCTATATTTTTTATGTGCATTTATCAAGCTATTGCAGAGGCAGTTTAGATCCTAATAAGGTCCATTTTCTCAAAGCATGCAAATGCACACACAAACAATAATTTGTATAGGCAACATACATCTTCATTAGTGTCTAGTCATTTCTCTGTCCTTCTCTTTCTCTGCGTGTCTTTTTTCCCCCTTGTGAATTGTAAAATTCTCTCAGTATCAAGGCTCCTATTTAGAGTCATTAGGTCATACTTAGACATAATGACTGGGAGATGCTCAGAGGATTGTTTAGTGAAAATTACTGTTTATCATGCTTAAACTCGATTAATCTCACAAACGGATAGTCGCAAGAGACAGTGTTAACGGAAGAGAAAATGACAAATAGGAGTCTATTTCAGGGTTATTGCGTTGAGTAAAATTTATGGCAAAAATCCTTCCTGACTGATGTTTAGTTTGAAGGCAGATAGGTTTTCTATGGAAGTGTTTACCTGAATGATTTACTAAGATGTTGGGATGAAACACTCTCTCTGACAATCATATTCTACTGGAGCTGTGGAATAAACCACTTAGGTTCAAATATTTGTTGCTGATTGACAAAAAAACATATATTTTTACAACGTCTTGACAATTTCCTTAACAAACTTATACTCAACAGAAACTGAGGTTCATTAACTTAACATAACGGTAATACATACGCATAAGTCATATTAGTACTTATGGTAAATACCAAAAAATCACACTAACAAAAGACTA
Source organism: Jordanella pulchra (assembly GCA_034780135.1). Classification (NCBI taxonomy): domain Eukaryota; kingdom Metazoa; phylum Chordata; class Actinopteri; order Cyprinodontiformes; family Cyprinodontidae; genus Jordanella; species Jordanella pulchra. Next base: position 4,820 of record JAUZNJ010043459.1, on the reverse strand, counting down.
AACTAAGCTACCTTGCTGTTTTCATCTATTCTAAGCTTACTCAATGGGGAATAGAATGACAGTGAAAGGTTTTCCTTTGGACAATTACATTCAAATCAAGTCAGACAATGAAGGTTCCCACTGAATCTTGGATATTAAATCCTCTAGTTGGTTTTCTCAAAATTACTCGGGGTTAAGTGTAATGCCAGACAAACCAACACCAGATCCTATTTCTACTACTCATAATGGTCAAAATGCATTAGTTCATTATCACCGATGAGCCCTGTGACAACATGTAACAGGAAAAGAGAATTTTGGAAAAGGGTTATGCACCATGGCTGCAACAAAAATGATACAACTCCAAATTTGCACAGTTAGACTGGTTATTTGAAGAACAAAAGAAGTTGTTTTTAAGCTAAAACTGAAATGCAACATCAACAAAATGTATTCAGCAAAAGTAAATCTTAAGTTGATATTTTATTTGATAGTTTTTAAATGATTATGATAAATTGATCTATTAACATATTAAAGGATCTTTGAAGAATGATGATAAAATGATAAATATAAAAAAATGATATAAAAATATATCACTTTGCAAAATTGATCAAAACTCCTAATGTTTTCACAGTTTGTACATAATTGTTTAATAGATGGAAATTACATATTTTGTTATTATTTGCAATGGAATCTGTAAAAAAAGATGTGTATTTAAATGTAACCCAATCCACTCTATGCACCAATTACAGATGCTTGTGTTTTGTGAAAAGCCTGTAACGGGTTTGAAATGTTTATCTTTTCTTGAACAAGCTTAAGGTGTGTCAGAGTGGATGGAGAGCATCTGTGGACATCAGCTTAGATACTTACTATAGATTCTGTTTGTATTTAGATCTAGATTTGAACAGGTTAATTACAGACATAATGAGCAAACATTTAATCAAATCAAGCAGGGATGCATATTTGAAACTTCATTTTTCTTCCTGGATGCTTCTTTCACCCTCTATACTTCATCTGACTTAATTTCAAAACACCAAACTGATATCAATATAAGCTGAACAAGAATATTTCTCCAGAGTAACACCTTTTAATCTAAACTGTGTTGTTGAAACATCGGATGTGTCATTTAAAAACATCTGTTAAACCATCAGGGCTGAACAAACAGGAAAATCAAGAAACAAAACAATTTCTTCCATTTCTGTCTAAAACGCTGGATCTTTAAATACCTTTTATGAGAAAAATGATGAAGACCATCTGGAGATTCATACCGCTTTAAATACAGCCATATGCCAACTACTATTTATATCATGTAATGCACAATGTTTAACTGAATGCTAATACAAGTTCAACAACAGAAAAATTGCCAAAGAGCACTACCTGGCTTTTTTCAATTATAAAAACTTTATTGGCTTCAGCAAAGCAATTATTTTGCAAATACAAATCTCTAAATTGAGTTACAGAGAGACAGAAATGCAGACCTTGCCTGTCAGTCACCAGTACTGATGAACAACTCAATCAGGCTCTCTGAGTTATTTATAGTCACAGTTGTTGCTGATGGGGCAGTGAAAAATGTATTTGCCTTTTAAATATTCAGTTCAAGCTGTGCTGAATGTTTTGACATCCAACTCTTGGTTGTTTAGCCTTCAAGACAAATTAGAGAGACGGTTATGTGAGAGCAATCCCAGCAACCTCAGTATATTAGTTTAATAAGTTAATTTAATGAAACGGAAAGCTCTTTGGTTCAAGGGATGGCCCCAAATATACTTTCAGTAACCGCAGCTTCTTCCTTTTGTTCACAACCAAAAACATTTAATTAAAGGGAATTCTTACATGCACTTTTAATGGCTCTTTACTTAGTGTATGATGATTATCTACTACTTTGTGCTTCAGTGCAGCATGGTACAATGTTAATTTGCAGTATAGCCTCACAGCAAGGAGATTTTAGATATAAATCTCTGCCATTTCTTTTTATGTAGAGTTTGATTGTTCTTCTGTGTACCTTCAAAAGTCCAAAATCAAATATGTTGGGTTAACTGTAAATATATGTGTCTTTTTACTAATGTACTTTTAGAGTATCCGTTTAACGGTTTGGAGGATCCATTTAGATTTACTGATGAGATGGCTGCAGGGATGTAGTTCCAGTTAAAGACCAAACCTTAACATGTTTGATTTAGCCTGAAGTAACCACATATTGACAGAATTCAGACCCCGCATGAAATCTGCTGCCTATAACCAATAGAAGTTTATGCAATCTGCAGCTTTTTAAAATGCTTTTAAATGAAAAGAAAAGGTGCTACACCACAATTGGTTTTAGTGCAACTCCCTCTGCCTTATGAAATTACATTGGTCATGTTGCAGCATCCTCTGCTTTTTTATGTAGGGATTTGGGTGCTGGTTATTGTGTCCTGAAACAGCTCTTAAATGGGAGCTGACTAACATTTTTTTTTTGGTAAACAAGGCTGCTCAGTCATGAACGACGCATCACAAGTCATAACTGATTAGTAAGGTGGAGAACTTGCCTTTGCCTGCAGGTGTTCTAACTCCTCTGACCGTCCTAAATAAGAGATTTTCTAGGTGACACTTCAAATAATGCACCCGGACATCTCTATACTTTTGAATCCATAACTCTGCAGCCAGTGCAGTTTTACCTGGACATGAAACACTGCTTTTTAAATTCTTTATGCAGAATGAAAGATTGGTGAAAAATCATTGATAAAAGGATTGTAAAACCTCGGACCACAGGATAAATTGGACTGTAGCAAAATCTGCCTGTATTGTTAGTTTTAACAAGCCCCAAACAAAACAACAAAAGATTTACAAGATCACTTTGTAAGTGAAGAAAGAAGGAACAAAAAAGCAAAAATGAAGCTGCTGAAGATTGAAGATTTTATCAAATCTGAGAATGGACATGGTTCATCTGCTTTACATGACTTAGAATAACAGTATCTTAAAATTGTTTAAGTTTATTATAACAACACAAAATATCAGTAACAAACACATACAGTTGTTACAAAAGTGTTAAACCTGATGGTTAATAATCCCAGAAATAGCATCAAATGGTGGACAGTCGTTTGATAGTCTAAGGGGGTTAATGCTGAGCTGCAAGTGGAAAAGGGCTGCAATCCTCATCATGCTGACAACTGAAGGAGGACAGCTGGGGGCTGGCAGTGAAGACCCAACAAGCCCCAACAATTCAAGAAATAATTAGGGAGGAGGCAATGACAGGTGTCCACTTGGACACCCTATTTGACAGCAGTGCCCCTCCAGGCACGTCAGTTTCTAAAGCTCCAATACAGACAATCAGTCCATACCAGGAGCATGGGGGACGAAACCCCCTCCTACAGTAGGTGAAGGGATGTTTTGCATGCTCATAATGGAATCGCTTGCTTAAAATGAGTTGTATATTTGCATTTTCTACCTCTGGAGGTCCATTAGCCCGTATATTGACATTTGAGAAAGATCAGTATTTTTTAAAAAGGATATCTAAAAAAAATCAAAAAACATTTTATGTTATTTGAATGTTAATTCATTCGAAACATGGCATGGGGTCTTTCTGCATGGACTTTATAAGTTTTCCCCCTAAAATCATGGTTTACGTCCAGATACACTGGCTTATTCTCACAGCTCAAAAAAATGACTGATAGTAAAACTGTTCTCTGCAAAACTCACCTTGTGTGTCTCTTTTAGACATTTGTTGGTCTGGCATAATTTCCAGGGTGAACCTGCCAAATGAGTCTTGGTGATGAACAAGGATAATAGGGCATAAACAACTGATACTTGTCCTGGATTATAGAGGGAAAGGAACAGTGTGGTAAGAAAAGGTGCAACAACAATAGGGATAACCACAGCTTTGAGAGGATTGTGAAGCATTAATGATTCAAGAGTTTGTGGCAGCTCCACAAGGAGCAGACTGAGGCTGGAATCAGCTTATCAAGAACCACTATGCCCTGGCAAAACATAAACATTAGCTACAAGTGTCTAACTTGGGCTAAAGAGAAATGGTCCGTATCTTTTTAAGATCAAAGTTATATTATAATTTTTTTTAGAGTGCCAGTCCAGAGTCTTGAGGAAGGGAATCAGTGATGATTTGGGTGGTGGGTCATCAGCCAGTGTTACTCCTCTAAAGTCCATAGTAAGCACAGCCATCTCCTAGTACATTTTAGAGCACTTTATCTGAGTTTTTACTGCTGACCAGCTATGTGGAGATGCTAATTTTATCTCCCAGCAGAACTTGAAATCTGCATTGCCAAAGGAATCAACAACTGGATCAATGGCTGTAGTGTTACAGTGCCTGATTGGACCTGCTTGAGTCCTGTAGGGAATGGGATATTGTCAGGGGGGGATCAAAGACACCAGACCCAACATCGCAGATGATCGTGGGCATGATAACTTTAATACCTTCGCCTACTGATGCATTAGTGCAAAAGAAGACCCAACAAATCGTTGAGAGCATATAAATGAACACACTTTTCAGAAGCCTGACACCCTTTTCTATTGATCCCACCTAATGTTTAGATTTTTTTATGTTATCAGGGTGTCAGAATCCTCAAAACTACTAGAAATAAACTCTTGAAATATGTTCTTTTATTATTAAAAACTAAAATCATGCATGGTTTTCTCCTTCTGCTTTTGAAATGTACCTGTAAGGGTTTATTGGAGGACATGCGAGGCCAGTCTTAAATATCTAAGTGTTCCATACATGACATGTTTTACAGAGTGATACAAATGCAAGAATAAAATATCACATTTTTGTGTTTTGTTTTCTAAACTGATTAATTACCATTGATATGGAATGTGGCCTGGTGAAACATTTTATATACATACACACACACACACACACACACACA